>CM064572.1:62043053-62088239 GCA_032716605.1 Paralithodes platypus
TTACTTATTTTATTGGTTTGTCCACTGTAAGACAAATCCACGTAACAAAGAATTTCGCCTAAACACATGCTTCAAAAAACAATAGGCCTACTTCCAATCCAGTGAAAAATTTCTTATTATTTCCGCTACCGACACACAATTTAGAAAGGCCAGGTCTTAAAGAGTTTAAAGGATAAACACTTTGTTTATCTCAGGTAATCCTTTGTCTTAATAAAGATTGGATAAAATAGTGAGGGGGTAATAAGAATTAATAAAACAAAGCACATCGTGGTGTGGTTGAGTGTTGGGATAAAGTCGTCTGCAGGTAGTAAGAATATAACAAAGCACCCCGTGGCGTGATTTGAGTATTGACGGTGGCAATGTGTCGTGCCTGGGAGCTGTGATAGGAGATAAAGAAGCCAGACTAAGGAGTGTTTGAGAACCATGGCTGGAGTCTGGGCTGGGGAGGAAGGGAAACATCACGACAACACAAAAGCCAAGAGCTACCAAATATTCAAATGGCGTGAGGGGAAGGGCGAACCAGACGTGCCCACCAAACAATGAGGACGAGGGAAGTGAATCTAGATGTGCTGCTCTGAAAGGTTATACAGTATGGAGAATTATGACCAGACAGTACAGTCAGTACGACACAAAACACCAACCAGTGCAAACTCAACGAACTTTGGTTGGTTAGAAGTTAATTTAAATTATGACTGTAAATTGACTGCACGATTGGTTTAAGGGGGGGTTTCTAGTTTGTTCCCTAGACCTCCATCAAGCTTAAAATTACACCGTCTTAGACCCTCTTTCAAACTAAATTTGTGCATTTTTCGGTAGAAAAATTTCCCGGCCGAAGGCCGGTTCCTCTTAAATTACAGGCTCGCTTTCGCTCGCCAGGAAAAATTTGACCCCTAAATGACACGAAAAATCTTAAAATTGACAGAAATGGGGCGAAAGTTCCTAAAATCGCCAAACTAATGGGGCGAACGTCTTAAAATCTCAAAATCAATGGGGCTAAACCTGAATGAGAAAGGAGTTCAGTAAAAAATCCCTCAAGTGGATATCTCCCCTTAAATTAATGATACCAGTTCAGATGTCAGGGAGCCGCGAAGACAACATAAGAAATGAATCTGGCCTTGCTCCATCGATGGATAGGTAAACTAGTTTTTATTTTTAAGATAATATCTCACTAATTATATGTACGGCATGGGTTAGGCAACCAAATATTAGTCACGGCATGTAGAAATATATGATTTTGTATTCCATTGGATTATAAATATTAATATTTAATAATTATATGTAGAGACATTTACAGTGGTTTTCTATTTTAAAGATATTTATATTTTACTATTTGAGATAGCACAAGTACAGGAGGTCTACAATGTGGTAGGATTTCACTTTGTAACTTAGTATGCCTGATTCCCTTGTAGACTGCTCAGTCTTGCCTCACTACAGGGACCCAGCTGGAAATATATTACATAAACTTTAGGAGGCTATTCTTGTGGGAATGATCATGCTGTTTTAGGGAGTATTTCGCAAATGTGTTGATGTTCTGTACCAATCATGATGTATGTAACTCTTACTAAATAAAGTCAATCAAGTAATCAATACAGTGAACTTTGAGCTACCGAACTGCTTTACTTTGTACTTAACCTAACATATATTTATAGATAGATAAAGAGAGAGAGAGAGAGAGAGAGAGAGAGAGTGTGTGTGTGTGTGTGTGTGTGTGTGTGTGTGTGTGTGTGTGTGTGTGTGTGTGTGTGTGTGTGTGTGTGTGTGTGTGTGTGTGTGTGTGTGTGTGTGTGTGGAAACTACTTCTGGTATAAGCCTATCTGTTTGAAGTATTACGGTACGTTGCCTTAATTGTCTGGGTGAGAGGACAACGCTTGGAAACTGACACCCATACATCGGTTCCCCTTGCAAAATTGACTTCCTTCAAACAGCAGTATGTAAACAACTTCTACTTCCTCACTATACCAAATTACTTTCTCCTGAACAACCTATTCGTTCTTCCAATGATTTCCCTTACACAACATAAATACTACTACACTATACAAGTAAGTACCTAGAAAGCAGATGAGTAACTATAGATGATGGTGTAAGAGTAGGAAGGGTGTGGTCATGTGCTACTTACAACACCAAGGTTAGTGAGAGTTAGGCAGTAGCAACAACACTACTCCTACAACCAACCCTTATTCTCCACAGTACAAGATCTACTACCTCTGTGCGCTTTATCTAGTTACCTTACCTTAGGTTACCTTAGGTTGTGTTCGCCACTCTCCTAGCAGCACCGAGGAGCGCGTCGCCCCTCGTTGTGTGTGTGTGTAGTGTTTTCCTTCCAAATTTTACATAGTGTTTTATTGTCTGTTCTGTTGATTCTGTTCTCCGCATCATCAAAGCTTTTCCTGTTACCGCATCGTTCTGTGCTTCTTTTACAGTACCCCCCACACCAAGGTTCGAGAGAGTCTAGGCAGTAACACCAACCATCCCAACTGCATATAATCGTCTAATGTTAGCCACAATTAACTGTTAAAATCGTCCTAATGCTTCCAGATATCTCAAATTCAAATTCAAAATTGTTTATTTAGCCAAAATACATACATGGTGTAAATTAAACATTGTGATTTTTACAACACAATATCAGAAATGTCCGGCTGAGCCTTTTGAGAACAAAATGTGCTCTTAAAAGGCATTTGGTGAACATGGTAATGTCTTTGATTATACTACAAACTGAACAATAGTCATGAGTGGAAGTACAATGTATAGAATACACATCACCTAAAAAATAATGAAAATCACAGGATCCTAGCTAACCAAAAAATAAAAACAAAAAACATATATATTCTTCGAGCGTGTTATGATAACAAATTAGATAAATTAAACCTTCACTATCATGGATGCTACTACATTGGCCTATCCTAGACTTCACTTATATTCTGCCACCATTACCAGCTCTGTTTATACATCTTCCTCTCATCTAGTGCTTCCTTAATAACAACATCGATTATACTCTGCTTGATTTGGTTCATCCTAGCCCGTCCTATCTTAACCCTTTCACTAAAGGGGATGTCTGTTGTACTATTTCAGCTATATTTGGACGATTGTATGCAGCTTAGGAAGGATCTGTGGTAGCTAAGGGCTTAATTGAGATAGTCCATAGTCGCTTAATTGAGATAGTCCATAGTCGCTTAATTGAGATAGTCCATAGTCGCTTAATTGCTATAACGTCTGTTCCAAATTGAATAAAATCGTCCAATAATTGTAGGGCTATAATGAAAAGGACGGCATTGGTAATAAAGTGGTAAACCATCACTGGCCTTCCATCATCCTCCCCTGCTGAACACACACCCCAACTTTCATGTTATCACATCTCCTATAGTCTATTCGCTGTAAGTAGGCGATAAATCATGTCCTCTATCCTCTGTAACTCAAATATGACTAGAATAATTGAGCTAATATGTCTACCATTTGGGAAGAGTCAGTCAAGGAATAGATGTGGAAATTTACAGCCAACTATAGTCTATCCTCTCCTACCCTTCGATGACCTTCACTATAGTCTATCCTCTCCTACCCTTCGATGACCTTCACTATAGTCTATCCTCTCCTACCCTTCGATGACCTTCACTATAGTCTATCCTCTCCTACCCTTCGATGACCTTCACTATAGTCTATCCTCTCCTACCCTTCGATGACCTTCACTATAGTCTATCCTCTCCTACCCTTCGATGACCTTCACTATAGTCTATCCTCTCCTACCCCTTCGATGACCTTCACTATAGTCTAGCCTCTCCTACCCTTCAATGACCTTCACTATAGTCTAGCCTCTCCTACCCCTTCGATGACCTTCACTATAGTCTAGCCTCTCCTACCCTTCAATGACCTTCACTATAGTCTAGCCTCTCCTACCCTTCGATGACCTTCACTATAGTCTATCCTCTCCTACCCCTTCGATGACCTTCACTATAAGTCTATCCTCTACTACCCTTCGATGACCTTCACTATAGTCTATCCTCTCCTACCCTTCGATGACCTTCACTATAGTCTATCCTCTACTACCCTTCGATGACCTTCACTATAGTCTATCCTCTCCTACCCTTCCATGACCTTCACTATAGTCTATCCTCTACTACCCTTCGATGACCTTCACTATAGTCTATCCTCTACTACCCTTCGATGACCTTCACTATAGTCTATCCTACCCTTCGATGACCTTCACTATAGTCTATCCTCTCCTACCCTTCGATGACCTTCACTATAGTCTATCCTCTCCTACCCTTCGATGACCTTCACTATAGTCTATCCTCTCCTACCCTTCGATGACCTTCACTATAGTCTATCCTCTCCTACCCTTCGATGACCTTCACTATAGTCTATCCTCTACTACCCTTCGATGACCTTCACTATAGTCTATCCTCTACTACCCTTCGATGACCTTCACTATAGTCTATCCTCTCCTACCCTTCGATGACCTTCACTATAGTCTATCCTCTCCTACCCTTCGATGACCTTCACTATAGTCTATCCTCTACTACCCTTCGATGACCTTCACTATAGTCTATCCTCTCCTACCCTTCGATGACCTTCACTATAGTCTATCCTCTCCTACCCTTCCATGACCTTCACTATAAGTCTATTGTTTTCCAGCTGAGACTAAATTGACATGATCTCTCTTTTTTTACTCGGTTATAAGGTAGATTTTGTAGCGAAATATGCTGTTAATTATGAAAACATGGCATTAATACGACGCACAGCCATAGCAGTTTCACATTTGCCCATTAAGTATCGAGAAATCAGTTACTAAGGGATTCAATTTACCATCAGCTGGGAACAAGTAGACTATAGCCCACTCTACCCTATCCTATTGTAGACTATAGCCCACTCTACCCTATCCTATTGTACAGTATCAGCCTAACGCTATGTAGCTATAATAAAGGTAGTTAACGCTCTCAGTATTATGATGCTCTTTCATAATATATTCTGGTTAACCCCTTGTGTACCAGCGACGTTCTTTTAAGGGGAGGTTTCTAGTTTGTTTCCTACTCCTCCAGCAATCTTAAAATTTCACCCCCTTGACCCCATTTCAAGATAAATTTGTACATTTTTCGGTAGAAAAATGTCCCGGCCGAAGGCAGATTACTTTTAAATTACAGGCTCGCTATCGCTCGCCAGGATAAATCGACACCAAATGGCACGAAAGGTCTTAAAATTGACAGAATGGGGCGGAAATTATTAAAAAACTAATGGGGCAAACGTCTTAAAATTTCAAAAGCAATGGGGCTAAACATGAGGGAGAAAGGGGTCAAGAAAAAAGTCCCTCAAGTGGAGATCTCCCCTTAACAATATTAGACGATTATATTCAGTTTAAAAAGAGTCTCCAGCAATTAAGAGGTTTCGAACTATCTCACTTAACCCTTTTAACTACCACTGATCATTCTCAAACTGCACAAAATCACCTCAATATAACTATAATAAAATTAAAAAGACGTCGCCGGTACAGGAGGGTTTAATATTAGACGATATTAAATTAACCCTTTCACGCATTTATGACGCAGAGGTTGCCAGATTAGCAATAAGAAATAGTTCTCTCACTCTTATAATTACCTCTCCAAAATTAGTTTTCTGCCCACAGCTAACTCAAAGACAACTGCAGAGGTTGAAGTAACTAAACTAAAGGTTTCTAAATACCCCTGATGGTAACAAAGGCTTTAAAGTATCCCCAATAGGCTCAACATCGCGTCATATGTCGGAGAGGGTTAGGCTTAATAACAAAACAGATAACACCGATCTCAATCATCACTTACACTATCACACATTCTTTCTAAACTTAATACAAATGGTCTTATAACATCCAGAATGAAGTGAATATCGCCTCTTCAAATACTGAAAGGGTTAACCGCATTCTTCACAACAAGAGACAAGAGAGCGCTTGATGAATGGATGGTGGTGAAACTAAAGCCGGAGGAACGAGAGAGAGAAAAGCAGAAGTGTAATATAAGGCAGAGGCAGCTTCTCTCTCTCTCTCTCTCTCTCTCTCTCTCTCTCTCTCTCTCTCTCTCTTTCTCACACACACACACACACACACACACACACACCCTAAACCTCTCTCTAGACAGGCAACAAGACACAGTAACCAAATCCGGCAGGAATCTTAATAGCCTATATTAAAGCACCCCCATCCCTAACATAGTCAACTTGATCCATAATAAGTAATGTAGCCGACAATCACACACACAAGCACAACACAATTCTTACCCACCAATATCAAGGGAAGATTTCCACCTGGAGGATTTTTTTCTGGACCCCTTTCTTTCTCATGTTTAGCCCCATTGCTTTTGAGATTTTAAGACGTTCGCCCCATTAGTTTGGTGATTTTAAGAACCCTCGCCCCATTTCTGTCAATTTTAAGACCATTCGTGCCATTTAGGTGTCGATTTTTTCCTGGCGAGCGATAGCGAGCCTGTAATTTAAGGGGAACCGGCCTTTGGCCGGGACATTTTTCTACCGAAAAATTTACAAATTTATCTTGAAAGGGGGTCTAGGGGGGGGGGGGGGGGTAATTTTAAGCTTGATGGAAGTCTAGGGAATCAACTAAAAACCTCCCCTTAAAGTAGATGTGGTTTCCCATTTTTAACATACCGTAGTTACATAATGCGTTTAGAGACCCTCACAAGTTACAGTAAACCTCCATCAACCCTACGTTACACTTCGATGCCTCGCCACTTTTATTCTCCGTATGATCACTTTATTTGAGTGTAAAGTGCTCTGTAATGTACCGGTACTTCAGAATGTCCTTACCTTATTGTACTTCAGCTTATACCCTCACTCGTAACTCGGTATAAAATGCATGTATGGGTATGTGCATGCATATGTATTGTGCATACATATAGCACGGTACACATATTTAGGTACGAAGGTTGACCCTCCCCTTAAGCCTACATTATTGTAGTAAAATATATGTTAGACAAACTGTATGTAATTCTCACACACACACACACACACACACACACACACACACACACACACACACACACACACACACACACACACACACACACACACACACACACACACACACACACACACACACACACACACACACACACACACACACACACACACACACACACACACACACACACACACACACACTTAGTCTTCATAAACATCTTCACACAGATTATTTTCCCAGTGTCCTAGCTTAATGGCGGAATAGCTCAGCTTTTAATTGGGAGATCTTTGTTTACATCTGCACAAACTCTGGCATTTTTTTCCTTCTAATGGAAGTAGAAAGAGCCTTTGTTCTCTATACATATTTTTAACAACCATATTTATCCCTGCTTAAAACACATAATACAAAACTGTAGGTACCGGTACGTACAAGTCAAAGAATAAATGAGCTCTTAAGACATCACCAAGGATAGCAAGATACAATAATATTGATGTCTTGAAAGTAAGAATAACAACTTGGAGTTCCTGGTGTTTCCTTCTACTGTGGACTGCTGCTACAAAATATTAATGAATATTCTCCTAATTAAAATTGTTGGTGGTCTTCATAATACGACTAAGCAGTGCCTTTGCATTTCTTATCCTATTATATCATACAGCTGAGGTTAAGGGGTAGTTCATGAGATATTAATATGGACGGTTATTTAAGGGGAGATTTCCACTTGAGATATATATTTCTGGACCCCTTTCTCCCTCATGGTTAGCCCCATTGCTTTTGAGATTTTAAGACGTTCGCCCTAGTAGTTTTGACATTTTAAGACATTTTGCCACATTTCTGTCAATTTCAAGACCTTTCGTGCCATTAAGGTGTCGATTTTTTCCTGGCGAGCGAAAGCGAGCCTGTAATTTAAGAGCAACCGGCCTTTGGCTGGGACATTTTTCTACCGAAAAATGTACAAATTTATCTTGAAAGAGGGTCTAGAGGGTGTAATTTTAAGGTTGATGGAGGTCTAGGGAACAAACTAAATACCTCCCCTTAAACACCATACCCCCATACCACTCATTCCCACAGTTATTCGTGCGGTATCGGGCGCTACGAAGGGAATGAATAGTGTGAGCATATAAAGCGTAAGTCTCCTTTCACCACCTATAGCTATAACCAAACAAAATGTCCAATCCTCTTTGGCTACCATTTTCGTATTTCTCACATAAAATCCCAATAAATTCTCACCTTTACCAGTGACTGCAAATACCTTAACCCCCCCCAACCCCTCATGTTTAGCATATTATTAGTTTAGAGGTTTTAAGACATTCGCCCCATTAGTTTGGCGATTTTCAGACCTTTTGCCCAATTTCTTTGCCAATATTACCTTTCGTGACATTTAGGTGTCGATTTTTTTCCTGGCGAGCGATAGCGAGCCTGTAGGAAGAGGCCTTCGGCCGGGAAATTTTTCTACCGAAAAATGTACACATTTATTGTGTGTTGTTGGTGTTTTTTTTTAAAGTTTGATGGAGGTTTAGAGAGCAAACTAAACCCCCTCCTTAAACCATTGAGGCGAACCAATAAATTATGGTGCACAATAAATACCGTCTGAGCTCCCTTAACCTTCGTTTCGTTAACCCACTGCCCTCGTGACCAATATATTCCTTGTTTTGTTCCATTACAATCTTCTAACCACAAACAGTTGAATTTGAGCAGCATTCTACCTTTTCCTTATATATCTTTATCTCTCTCTCTCTCTCTCTTTCACTATTACTATGTCTGTTTCCTTTCTCTCCTCGCTTCTTCTGTCTACATTCTACGTTTTCCCTTCACTTTTCGTTCTATTTCTCCCTTTATTTTCATTCTTTATTTTGTCTTTCCTTTCTCCAACCTCCATTCCCTATTCCTTCCCTCAACCCCTTCTCACCTTTACCCTATAGCCCTCTACCTTCCTTGTCTTCCATTTTCCCACAGCCTTCTATACCTCCCCATTCTCTTTTATCCTCCCTAAGCTACTGCCCTGCTAACTCTCCCACCGCCCCCTCCCACTTTCCCTTGTCACCCTATTACACATTCCCTCGCATTCTCTCTCTCTCTCTCCCTCACACACACACACACACTCTCTCTCACTTCCTTTCTAGATCCTCCTCCCCCCCCCCCTCTCTCTCTCTCTCTCTCACACACTTTCTCACTTCCTTTCTAGATCCTCCCCCCCCCCTCTCTCTCTCTCTCTCTCTCTCTCTCTCTCTCTCTCTCTCTCTCTCTCTCTCTCTCTCTCTCTCACACACACACACACTTTCTCACTGTCTCCCCCCCCTCTCTCTCTCTCTCTCTCTCTCTCTCTCACACACACACTTTCTCACTTCCTTTCTAGATCCTCCCCCCCCCCCTCGCTCTCGCTCTCTCTCTCACTTTCTCACTTCCTTTCTAGATCCTCACCTCCCCTCTCCCCTCTCTCTCTCTCTCTCTTTCACACACACACTTTCTCACTTCCTTTCTAGATCCTCCCCCCCCTCTCTCTCTCTCTCTTTCACACACACACTTTCTCACTTCCTTTCTAGATCCCCCCCTCTCTCTCTCTCTCTCACACTTTCTCACTTCCTTTCTAGATCCTCCCTCCCCCCCCCTCTCTCTCTCTCTCACACACTTTCTCACTTCCTTTCTAGATCCTCCCTCCCCCCCTCTCTCTCTCTCTCTTTCACACAAACACTTTCTCACTTCCTTTCTAGATCCTCCCCCCCCCTCTCTCTCTCACACTTTCTCACTTCCTTTCTAGATCCTCCCTCCCTCTCTCTCTCTCTCACACACTTTCTCACTTCCTTTCTAGATCCTCCCTCCCTCTCTCTCTCTTATACCGTATACTATTAATATTATTACATTGTTAATACTGGTCCGTTACTAACCAACACCTCCTCCTCCTCTACTGCACTTTCCCTCTTCACCGTAACCTACTTTATGCACACAGCACGCCCCTCCTCCCCCAGGCGGTACACCGTCCTCTTACTTTCCAACGCTTCCCACTACAATATTTACTCCAACATTTACTCCAACATTTACTCCAACATTCACTCCAACATTTACTCCAACAGTTACTCCAACATTTACTCCAACATTTACTCCAACAGTTACTCCAACATTTACTCCAACATTTACTCCAACAGTTACTCCAACATTTACTCCAACATTCACTCCAACATTTACTCCAACAGTTACTCCAACAGTTACTCCAACATTTACTCCAACAGTTACTCCAACAGTTACTCCAACATTTACTCCAACATTTACTCCAACAGTTACTCCAACATTTACTCCAACATTTACTCCAACATTTACTCCAACATTTACTCCAACATTTACTCCAACATTTTACTTTCATTTGTTTCCAGGGGTCAGTTTTATGAATCTATAATCCCCTTTCTTGCCTCGTGTTTCCAAGTCCATTTTCTATTCCTTCTTAAGGGGAGATTTCCACTTGAGGGATTTTTTTCTTGACCCCTTTCTCCCTCATGTTTAGCCCCATTGCTTCTGAGATTTTAAGACGTTCGCCCTAGTAGTTTGGACATTTTAAGACATTTTGCCCCATTTCTGTCAATTTTAAAACCTTTCGTGCCATTAAGGTGTCGATATTTTCCTGGCGAGCGATAGCGAGCCTGTAATTTAAGAGCAACCGGCCTCCGGCCGGGACATTTTTCTACCGAAAAATGTACAAATTTATCTTGAAAGGGGGTCTAGGGGGTATAATTATAAGCTTGATGGAGGTCTAGGGAACAGGCTAAAAACCTCCCCTTAAGTATCGACAAATCAGGTGCTAGGGGATTGAAGTTGCCGTCAGCTGGAAACAAACACTGTAGTTTACTGCTGCAATCTTTATTACAATCAATTATTTGTATATGGTGTCTGAGTGCAGCCTTTGTATATGGTGTCTGAGTGCAGCCTTTTGTTTATATATGGTGTCTGAGTGCAGCCTTTTGTTTATATATGGTGTCTGAGTGCAGCCTTTTGTTTATATATGGTGTCTGAGTGCAGCCTTTTGTTTATATATGGTGTCTGAGTGCAGCCTTTTGTTTATATATGGTGTCTGAGTGCAGCCTTTTGTTTATATATGGTGTCTGAGTGCAGCCTTTTGTTTTCCACTTACTTTTCATATTCTCCGATTGCCCTCATTATTTCATTCTCTAATTTTCACTTCAACTTATTCTTCTTGTTTAAATTTAAAACGGCAACATTTCGTACTATTTCGCCACCTTCATATCTTTCCATTTCGTCTTCCTGGCCTATTAACTCGTAATTCACTTCCCTCTCTTATCACTCCCCCTTCCCCTTCGCGTGTACATCACTCGTAGTTAAACCATGTAATTGTCCTCGTTGGTCAATATATATATATATATATATATATATATATATATATATATATATATATATATATATATATATATATATATATACAGTATATCTCTTCCTCTTCATTTTTGTATATACGTACAGTATTTCGTTTAATATATAGTATGTATCTTACTGCGTTTCTCACATCTTTACATACCGGTACGTACATTTACATACCGGTACGTACATTTACATACCGGTACGTACATTTACATACCGGTACGTACATTTACATACCGGTACGTACATTTACATAACGTTCCTGGTATTATAAATGTTCTTTCTCATCTTTCATCTTCCATTTTCTTCATAAATTCCCTTTCGCATCCTTATATAATTATACGAGTGGCTAGAGGTGCTTGATTTAGGTTTAATAAACTCGTCTGGAGGGTAATTATAAACAATAAATCGTGTTAATGGTAAAACCCATCTTCCTTTCCCAAATGTTCCTATCTCAGTATATCTGTCATGTTATGCAAGTGTTCGCCTTCCCTCCAACCTTCTCTTCTTATCATTCTCAGTCGATACTCGGGTTCTCTTGCCATTTCACACACACACACAATCTCTCTATCTCTCTCTCTCTCCCCCCTGCTCCGCCTCCCCAGATGACGGTAATTATGGAGTTTGACAGGTTGATACCACATATAATGACAACGACACCACCACCACCACCACCACCGACAACAACACCACCACCACCACCACCACCGACAACACTCACACCAGCTCCCCGCCATGGAGTGGCTTCGGTCACCCAGGCTTTATTGTGGTCGGCAGGGAGGGTTCTTTGGGGGCGCTCGATTATGGCCTTGGCCTTATTCGGGGCCTTGGGGCTGTTCGACCAGGCAGCTTGAGGAACAACAACAACAACAACAACACTCACAGTCTCACACCACCACCACCACCACCACCACCGACAACACTCACACCACCACCACCACCACAATCACTTTCACTATCATTATGTCATCGTACTAACAGCATCGTCGCCCTAGCCCCACCATTTGTTTAATTATCACTATCCCATAATTTTTGGATTCATTAGCATTACCCCATCATATTAAGGGGGTCACCTGCTTTTTATATTTCTCTCATTTTCTCTCTTTCTCTGACTTGTATCCATGTGGCCCCATTCAGCCAACTGTTTTAAGACATTTACCCCCATCCAGGTGTCAATATTTTCCTGGCGAGCGGCAGCGAGGCAGCATATATCTATTTTTGTTTGGACAGTAAGCTAAACTTGTACATTTTTCGATAGAAAAATTTCTCCGGCGAAGCCGGATTTTTCCATACAATGCTGGCTTGCTATCGCTCGCCAGGACGAAATCGACACCTGGATGGGGATAAACGTCTTAAAACAGTTGGCTGAATGGGGCCAAATGAATACAAGCCAAGGAAAGAGAGAAAAGGAGAAAAAACAAAAAACGGTGAACCCCCTTAACCTAACAAAATGAACGTACCTAACAACCTAACATGACTACCACCACAGCCACCATAACACTATATCACTGGTGCTACTCTCACCATTATCACCACCATCAGCACCCAACACCATCATAATTGCTACCACCACCATCAGCACCCAACACCATCATAATTGCTACCACCACCATCAGCACCCAACACCACCATAATTGCTACCACCACCATCAGCACCAACACCATCATAATTGCTACCACCACCATCAGCACCCAACACCATCATAATTGCTACCACCACCATCAGCACCCAACACCACCATAATTGCTACCACCACCATCAGCACCCAACACCATCATAATTGCTACCACCACCATCAGCACCCAACACCATCATAATTGCTACCACCACCATCAGCACCCAACACCACCATAATTGCTACCACCACCATCAGCACCCAACACCATCATAATTGCTACCACCACCATCAGCACCCAACACCACCATAATTGCTACCACCACCATCAGCACCCAACACCACCATAATGCTACCACCACCATCAGCACCCAACACCACCATAATTGCTACCACCACCATCAGCACCCAACACCACCATAATTGCTACCACCACCATCAGCACCCAACACCACCATAATTGCTACCACCACCATCAGCACCCAACACCACCATAATTGCTACCACCACCATCAGCACCCAACACCACCATAATTGCTACCACCACCATCAGCACCCAACACCACCATAATTGCTACCACCACCATCAGCACCCAACACCATCATAATTGCTACCACCACCATCAGCACCCAACACCATCATAATTGCTACCACCATTATCTCAGCTTTGCCCTTCAATACCTACACCCACAACACACATATCTACATACACCATTGCACGCGCGCACCCACATCCACTCACACACTCAAGTATTCACTCTCTATTTCCAGATTTCAATATGTCTACATTTAAAGTATTTATTTTTCCTGTTACTTAAAGTACAGTAGAGTAGAAATAAATAAACAAGAAAGAATCAGCGGATCTTTTGTTGCTTGCCTTCCTTTGTAGTCTCTCTCTCTCTCTCTCTCTCTCTCATGAAACCATTGTGCTTCACTTATCCATCTGAAGCATGGCCATAGAAACCTTCCATCAGCATTAACTAGCCATTTTCCTTGCCCCCACACGCGACTCCCAACCTAATTGCCTTTCAACAAACCCCCATTTCTGTTTAAGGGGGAGAAAGATAAAAAAAAAACAGCCGGTGACTCCCCTTAAGGGGAGGTATATAGTTTGTTCCCTACTTTTTCATCAAGCTTAAAATTACACCCCCTAGACCCCATTTCAAGATAAATTTGTACATTTTTCGGTAGAAAAATGTCCCGGCCGGAGGTCGGTTGCTCTTAAATTACAGGCTCGCTATCGCTCGCCAGGAAAAAATCGACACCTTAACGGCACGACAGGTCTTAAAATTGACAGATATGGGGCTAAATGTCTTAAAATATCCAAATTACTAGGGCGAAGGTCTTAACATCTCAAAAGCAATGGGGCTAAACATGAGGGAGAAAGGGGTCCAGAAAAAAGTCCCTCAAGTGGATATCTCCCCTTAATTCCCAACACTCCACCACTCAATTACGACACTCTCTCCCCTTGCATTCATTGCTTAAGTCTTCTCTGCAAAATATCACCCCGAGTCTTGTATAATTTGTTTTTCTCACTCTCCGCAATCACTGTTTTCCAAGGCTTCGTTCACCATTACCTGTCTTTGAACGTAACTCGTGTGGAGAGAGAGAGAGAGAGAGAGAGAGAGAGAGAGAGAGAGAGAGAGGGAGAGAGAGAGAGAGAGAGGGGAGAGAGAGAGAGAGAGAGATATTAAATGTTATCTGTATATACTGTATATATGTACATTTAACATTATTGAACTTTGTAACCAACCTGAGGGAAATCACCTGATGTTAGCCAGAGTAAAGTGAAAAAACGTCCTCGGATACTGAAAGAGATAACTACTTAGCCATTAAATCTCTGACTCACTCTCTCATAACAACCCTCACTCCTCTTGTTATCATGTTTGGCAGTGTTTTGTTGTAGTCAGTTAATCCTTGAACATGATCTTTCGCACACTGGCTTCATTCATTAACAAATTTTATCCTTTACTCTTGCCATTAACAAAAAGTTCCTACACAAACACCCACACAACCACACCCACCCACACAACCACACACACCCACACACACCCACACGAATACTAGTGCCTGTGCGTACGATAAATCTTGATTCATTTTTTTCCCCTATATCCCCCTACAATTATAATAACTACACACAAACCTACGTAACTTCCTGTAGCAACTATGCCGTCACCGTCAAAGCTCTCCCACAACCCATTCACCTGTGTCTCGATCGCCTCACGCCACTATATTTCCGTCTTTTTGTTGTATTTACCTGGGTGGTCACGACAAAGGGGGACCTCCGCCACTTATCCTCCCACATCACAACCCCCCTACCCATAATAGGCCTTCACATGGGCCACTCTTTATTATGGTAGTAGGCATAGTTCTTAAGTCTCTCTCTCTCTCTCTCTCTCTCTCCATAAATGTATTCCATGACTCATTGACTCTCCCTTCATTCTTTTCCTGCTTCCCACCTTCCTCTCCCCCCCCCCCCCCCCCAGCTTTCCTTACCTCCTCATCTCCCTTCCCTTCTCCTCTCCTTTCCATCCTTCCCTGTACCCAACCTTTCTTCTCTCCCATTCCTTCCTTCCCATGTTCCCGTCTTATCTCCCCCTTCCTTCCCAGCTCCTCTCCTTCCTTCCCTCGCCTCCTTCCTTCTCCGACATAATCACGGCAATCAAGGGCCGGAACCAGTGCTCTCTCCTCGATCCCGGTACTCCACACCGCTCCACACTACACTCTCAGTACTTCACATAACATATTCTGTAGCATGTTACTATATGATCTCTACTCCACATCACTCCACTCGACACTCTTAACACTCCACGCCATTCCACTCTTAGTACTGAGAAAAATCACCATTAGTAATCCACACTCCTTTCCACTTTCACCTCTACCACCAAAATACACACAGTCCACACGAATCTCTAAGTATTCGAAACAAAGTTATAAATAATTTAGAACTGCGGCCTTTCGTAATATGTCGTCACTTTCATACCTTTCCATTTCGTCTTCATGGCCTATTGACTCGTAATTCACTTCCCTTTCTTATCACTCCCCCTCCCCTTCGCGTGTACCTCATTCGTGTAATTGTAAGCTTGGTGGAGGTCTAGAGAACAAACTAAACACCTCCCCATAATGCTACATGTATCAAGAGGTATAGTACTACTGTAGACACTCCACTATTCCACCCTAGTAATCTTTAATATCCGCACACACTCGATCCATGAATCTCTATTCCCAAGAAGGCTTTAATAGTCTGCCATAACTATCCTACTCCCTCGCCCCCCTCCAATGTCTCTCCCTCTCCTTCCCCTCCTCACCCTCCCTGTAACAAGTGAACGTTCTGGTCCCCTTCCACTACCCCCACTCATCAACCACCTCTATTCCCATGAAGGTTTAATAGTCTATCCCTACCATCCATCTCCTTCCCTCCTCTCCTCGACACATTGTCCTCCCCTCTTCCCCTACCCACAACAGGTGATCACGCTGGTTCCCTTCCATGACATCCCCTTCCTCCCTCCCCCATCCCCATAATACAATCCTCTTCCCCCTCCCTTACCAAGCAACAGGTGATCACTCTGGTTCCCTTCAGAAACACCGCCCCCCCCCCCCCTCCCCTACCCAGCAACAGGTGATCCACGGCCGTATATACAGACGGCCGTGGATGATCTCTCTGGTTCCCTTTAATAGCACCCCTTCCCCCCTCCTCTCCTCCAATACCCAGAGACACAGGTGATCGCTTTAGTTCCCTCCCATAACACCCTATCCCTATCTCCTCCATCACCTTCCCCATCCCCTCCCCTACCCAGCAACAGGTGATCTCTCTGGTTCCCTTCCATAGCACACCCTTCCCCCCTCCTCTGCTCCCCTATCCAGCAACAGGTGATCTCTCTGGTTCCCTTCCATAGCACACCCTTCCCCCCTCCTCTGCTCCCCTATCCAGCAACAGGTGATCTCTCTGGTTCCCTTCCATAGCACACCCTTCCCCCCTCCTCTGCTCCCCTACCAGCAACAGGTGATCTCTCTGGTTCCCTTCCATAGCACACCCTTCCCCCCTCCTCTGCTCCCCTACCAGCAACAGGTGATCTCTCTGGTTCCCTTCCATAGCACACCCTTCCCCCCTCCTCTGCTCCCCTGTCCAGCAACAGGTGATCTCTCTGGTTCCCTTCCATAGCACACCCTTCCCCCCTCCTCTGCTCCCCTGTCCAGCAACAGGTGATCTCTCTGGTTCCCTTCCATAGCACACCCTTCCCCCCTCCTCTGCTCCCCTGTCCAGCAACAGGTGATCTCTCTGGTTCCCTTCCATAGCACACCCTTCCCCCCTCCTCTGCTCCCCTACCCAGCAACAGGTGATCTCTCTGGTTCCCTTCCATAACACCCCCTCCTTCCCTCCACCAACCCCCCACTCTCCACTCCCCTCCTAGGTGACGGGGTCAAGGGTAGGCGTGGGAGTCTCAAGATGGAGCCAACCCTTCCCTTCCAGCATGGGCAACCTGATGGCTGGCTGGGTTAAGGCTCCCTACACTGGTATCAGGGGTATGGCCAGGTGAGGGGGTTCGATTCCTGCTGATTGTCGATTGATCTCATGCGGTCGACTATCACTTGCTTGTCTTAATTATAGTCCATAACAAAAACAAACATTCGGAACTCTGGCATATTACATTAAACCATTGCCATAAATGGTATTTAAAACTTGGCACAAATAATATACAAAAAGTCCATAACACACACACACACAGACACACACACACATTTCTATTCAGTACTAAAACAAACAAAAAAACAGTAGACCTACTGTACTGCACATTGAGTGAAGCACAACTGTTAGCTCCACTACAGAACTAACACTTAATCATTATTAACTATTAGTCCTTGAGCGGAGATACCTGTTGTGGTCCACTGGTGATTGTCATCATTAGTGCCAGCAACTATGAATGGCCTTATACGGACCTTGGTCATGACCTTCATGTGTTGCCCATATATAAATTATTAACTTTTGGTTAAGATCCTAGGAGACAAATAACGACATTTACTGTGTTACTTAATGCCTCATAACATACTCTCATCTCAATATTGGTAATGCCACAATACAAAACTCACACACACTAATTAAGATATTGTGTAATTTATAAAACACATACACATACCTCTCTCTCTCTCTCTCTCTTTCTCTCTCTCTCTCTCTCTCTCTCTCTCTCTCTCTCTCTCTCACACACACAACCCTCGCCCCTCGTAAGTGAACAAAAGCAGACTTTGAAGGTGAGGCCTGATCGACTCCACCTACCAAGGCTGGGGTATTGTGTGGCAGATTCTTCCCCCTCATATACCTCTTTACCTACGCTCGTGCTTATAGTCACTCATTCATACTTCCTTATATTCCTACCTAACAACCTTCATGCCCACATAACTCTTACACATTCAATGCCGCTATACTCTACCCTCAGCAAATGTATTCCCCACGCTCACATGTACATTCAACACACACACACACACACACCCACACCCACACACACATACACACAGAGGGAACTGCTTTCCTAACACTTTATTACCTAGCCATTATCCAACGACCAGAGCTTTATGTGTGGCACCAATGCTATAGTAGCCACTCTGTCAGTATAACAAGGCGTACAACTCGTTTTGAATGCCGAGCTGTGATATATAGTCAAACAACAATATACGGTACTAATACTACTAAATCCCTACTGGGGCCTTATCAACGCCGTTCCGAAATATTATAATTCTTACCTACCTATCCTGGGCTGGATGAGCCCTGGCAATGATTTTGGATGGCCTCAATGGTCACCTGTCCCTTAGTTCTAGCCATCAATTACGCAACAAAAAGTAAAAGTTCTCAAGTGCGAATACCTCTATTGATACTATGTAGCACTGTTAAGGGGAGGTTTCCACTTGAGGGATTTTTTTCTTGACCCCTTTCTCCCTCATGTTTAGCCCCATTGCTTTTGATATTATAAAACGTTTGCCCCATTAGTTTAGCGATTATAAGAACTTTCACCCCATATTAAGACCTTTCGTGCAATTCAGGTGTCGATTTTACCCTGGCGAGCGATAGCGAGCCTGTAATTTAAGAGGAACCGGCCTTCGGCCGGGACATTTTTCTACCGAAAAATTTACACATTTATCTTGAAAGGGACTCAAGGGGGTGTAATTTTAAGCTTGATGGAGGTCTAGGGAACAAACTAAATACCTCCCCTTAAATGCATCTGGAAAACAACAATCTGAAATTGTATGACAATTAAATACTTATGATTACTGCCGAGTACAAACCATAAGACCAACTGAAATAACGTAAGTATATTAATATTAGTATTAGTATTACTTCTAATTACATGTTGTGGGGTGGAAAAGAAAAGACAACACTGAAATGGTATGAGAATTAATGAGCTTTATTATGAGTAGTACTCACATGTGGTGGGATGGCGGTGATGGAAAGACAGTCCCGGGCGCTGTACTGAACCATCCATCATCATCGACTCACCTGGAAATACACAAGGGAACCAATGTAAACAATGTAGGGAGGCGAGGAACACACAAACAAGCATTAGTCCAGCTATATCTTAAGTTAATCAAGCGTCTACCAAGCGTCTGAATCAAGTTAGTCTACCATAACTAATTTTAATATTCACACACATTAGTATTTTCCAACATCTGGAAAATTGGGAGTAATTATTGACTAATTCAGAATAGATTAAATCACTGTAATGTTGGACAAATAGACTAAACTAAGTGTAGACTAAACATGAGTCGAGCCACTAATTTCAATTATGGCACGACCAGCAAATTGGTTCAGCCCAGTCGAAGTTAGTAAACAAAAAAAGAAAGTCTATGACGTGTGAGTAATCAAAATCAATCAACCAGAAGAACTACAAACATTGCTAGACTAAATAAAGTGTTGTGTGTGGATGAGGTAGGAGGGATAGGCAGGTCAAGAACTAGGGGGTGGCTTAACAGCAAGTTATACATACATCAGGTACACAGTAACATTGACGGCGACAAGAATAACACAATTGATCAGAATCTATAGATTATTTATTAGGAGCGGAAACCCCCACATACTGTATACCACCTGGGATCGAACCTCGGACCGAGCGATCAACAGGCGAGCATGCTGACCATTACACCATCTACCCAGGGACATATGGGTCGACATACTGGCAGCACAGTAGATGTTTTATGCTACAACTCTTACCAGAGAGTATTGTGGAAGCTCCCAGTCAGTGGAGATTGAAATAGTCCATTAAACAAACACAACCGCTTGTGAAAAATCCCCAAAACACCACCTGGGATTGAACCCCGGAACATATAATCATAAAAAAAACACTGTATCCCACTGGTGATGTGTGGTGCAGTGGTCAGTGTGTTGTCCTGTTGATCATTTGGTCTTGGGTTCAATCCGGTGGTGTGTGTGGGATTTAACACAAAGTGGGATTATTTGTTTAATGGAATATAGTGAGGAAAGTTCAACAGTGACTTATACAAACTGTCAATTAATGGTAGTATGAATACGACAATTATAATAAAAAACATTGGTAAACAGTAATGAAACCAATGCAACCAACTATAATGTACATACGACAACTAAATACCAACATAGAAAAGAAATATGTGAAGGAAAGCACATGAAAATAATGGAAATATGTGAAGGAAAGCACATGAAAATAATGGAAATATGTGAAGGAAAGCACATGAAAATAATGGAAATATGTGAAGGAAAGCACATGAAAATAATGGAAATATGTGAAGGAAAGCACATGAAAATAATGGAAATATGTGAAGGAAAGCACATGAACATAATGAAAACAATATGTGAAGGAAAGCACATGAAAATAATGAAAACAATATGTGAAGGAAAGCACATGAAAATAATGGAAATATGTGAAGGAAAGCACATGAACATAATGAAAACAATATGTGAAGGAAAGCACATGCAAATAATGAAAACAATATGTGAAGGAAAGCACATGAAAATAATGGAAATATGTGAAGGAAAGCACATGAACATAATGAAAACAATATGTGAAGGAAAGCACATGAAAATAATGAAAACAATATGTGAAGGAAAGCACATGAACATAATGAAAACAATATGTGATATACATAATAATATAAGACATTTACCAGGCAGCAAAGGTTAGTAAGAGGATGAACAAAACTATGTTAGGGAAGCATGGAAACTAGAAAGTCAACAAATATATATATAGCATATATATAATACAACTTCAGAGGCTATCAAACCTTCTGGATTATTAAGCCAGCACGCTTACGTCAAGAATAGCGTCAGGACTGGAGCCCTTTTTCGAGAGCGCCAGTCCAGGGATAGAAAATGGTTGAGTCAACAAGAACTGTGGTAAGCATGAGATGCAACAGGTGGTGGAGGAGATGGTGGAGGAGGTGGTAGTGGTGGAAGAGGAGGAGGAGGAGATGGTGGTGGTGGTAGTGGAAGAGGAGGAGGTGGTGGTGGTGGTGGAAGAGGAGGAGGAGGAGGAGGAGGAGGTGGTGGTGGTGGTGGTGGAAGAGGAGGAGGTGGTGGTGGTGGTGGATAAGGATGAGATAGTGGTGGTAGAGGTGACGGAGGTGAATATGATGGAAGTAGTGGTGGAGGTAGATGCAGTTGTAGGCCTAATGTGAGTGGTGGAGGATGAGGAGTGGTAGTGGTGGAGCAAGTAATGATGGAGGTGGAGGGGACTCTCCTAAGCTCGCGCCCATATCAACAGTGTGTGTGTGCGTATGTGGGCGTGGGCGGGGTGAAGTAGTGTGTGTGTGTCCTCTGTGTGGCCTCTAAGTACACACACACATGCACACCTACACCTACATGCCTTCCACTAATAAATACATCACAAAGCATACACACCTGGAGAGCCTTAGTCAATACACACACACACACACACACACACACACACACACACACACACACACACACACACACACACACTCCTGCATGTCCTCCTCATAACCCTAACACCAATCCAACTTAAGGGGAGGTTTTTAGTTTGGTCTCTAGATATCCATCAAGCTTAAGATTACACCCCCTTGAGCCCATTTCAAGATAAATTTGTAAATTTTTCGGTAGAAAAATGTCCCGGCCGAAAGCCGGTTCCTCTTAAATTACAGGCTCGCTATCGCTCGCCAGGAAAAAATCGACACCTAAATGGCACGAATGGTCTTAAAATTGACAGAAATGGGGCGAGGTTTCTTAAAATCGCCAAACTAATGGGGCAAGCGTCTTAAAATCTCACAAGCAATGGGGCTAAACATGAGGGAGAAAGAGGTTCAGAAAAAAATCCTCCAGGTGGAAATCTCCCCTTAAGTGTGCCTTAGAGCCCATATTGCATAATTTGGGTGGGGCACAATCCTAATCCGGCACAGATAATATCATCTTACCGACTGCATTATGCTCACACCAGATACTGATATATTTGGGTGTCGAACAATCCTGCTCTCAGTAACGATATTATTAGTTATTACTAGCTGAGGTACCCGGCGCTGCCTGGGGAAAAATCGAAGCCCTCCCCTCCTCCATCTCTATTTAAGCGTCGATTTGTCTTTCCTGGCGAGCGGTAACAAGCTTGTAAATTAGGAGGAACCAGCCAGCACATTTTTCTACCGAAAATGTACAAATCTATCTCGATGGGGCGGAGGTCTTTGGGGTGTATTTTTTTAAAGCTTTATAGAGGTATAGGGAGCAAACTAAACCAAATATACTGTATATACCAGTAATAATACCAAATATACTATATATACCAGTAATAATACCAAATATACTGTATATACCAGTAATAATACCAAATATACTGTATATACCAGTAATAATACCAAATATACTGTACATACCAGTAATAATACCAAATATACTGTATATACCAGTAATAATACCAAATATACTGTATATACCAGTAATAATACCAAATATACTGTATATACCAGTAATAATACCAAATATACTGTATATACCAGTAATAATACCAAATATACTGTAATACATACCAGTAATAATACCAAATATACTGTATATGAACCCGTAATAAACGAGACCAAATATACTGTATATACCAGTAATAATACCAAATATACTATATATACCAGTAATAATACCAAATATACAGTATATACCAGTAATAATACCAAATATACTGTATATACCAGTAATAATACCAAATATACTGTACATACCAGTAATAATACCAAATATACTGTATATACCAGTAATAATACCAAATATACTGTATATACCAGTAATAATACCAAAATATACTGTATATACCAGTAATAATACCAAATATACTGTACATACCAGTAATAATACCAAATATACTGTATATACCAGTAATAATACCAAATATACTGTATATACCAGTAATAATACCAAATATACTGTACATACCAGTAATAATACCAAATATACTGTATATACCAGTAATAATACCAAATATACTGTATATACCAGTAATAATACCAAATATACTGTATATACCAGTAATAATACCAAATATACTATATATACCATTAATAATACCAAATATACTGTATATACCAGTAATAATACCAAATATACTGTACATACCAGTAATAATACCAAATATACTGTATATACCAGTAATAATACCAAATATACTATATATACCAGTAATAATACCAAATATACTGTATATACCAGTAATAATACCAAATATACTGTATATACCAGTAATAATACCAAATATACTGTATATACCAGTAATAATACCAAATATACTGTACATACCAGTAATAATACCAAATATACTGTATATACCAGTAATAATACCAAATATACTGTATATACCAGTAATAATACCAAATATACTGTATATACCAGTAATAATACCAAATATACTATATATACCAGTAATAATACCAAATATACTGTATATACCAGTAATAATAACAAATATACTGTATATACCAGTAATAATAACAAATAATCATATAAATCAATTAACGTCCCCTTAAGATAGGTAAGACGTGGGCGAAGTGATTTGTGTGCTAACCTAGTGCCAACATATGCTTCAAATTAAAGAGTAGTGAACTGGTTTATTATACTATGACTGCTGGTGTCCTTGTTTGGCTGGTCAACCCACACAACCAACACCAACACCACCACAACCCTAATCAACAAACTCAACACGGACATTCTTATTCAGGAGAAAAAAGAAAAAAAATCACCAAAAAAAAAATATACATTATATATATATATATATATATATATATATATATATATATATATATATATATATATATATTATTTTTTGTATTTACCAACAAACTCAACAGGGAAATTGTTAGTCTGCAAAAAAAAAAAAAAAAAAAACACACGTTAACGGTATTTATTTCTTATTTGTATTTGTATTTTGCATCTTTTCTCGGCAACTCAGGAAGCTACGGAATTCGAGTTCATAAAATGTAACCAAAAATAAAATAATCTACCATCAGCTGCAGACACTAATGCAAAAGAAATGTTGAATGTTGTCAAGTCTGTATAATGATCGCTCATGTAAACCTGCCATGTTGTTCACCTTGCGATGTGTCATGTCTGTAACTATTGTACAAGTCATCAGCTATATTTAGTGTACATGGAGACGATGTACATTGTATTTGTGGTAGCAGCCAGCATCCAATAATGTTAACCCTTTCAGTTTTCAAAGGCGAAGTGTTTTATTATATTTGGATATCATTAAACGATATAATCAAATATAGACAATACTTTTAAGAATCAGAGGGGTAAACATGAGCTCAAATACACCTTTGGCGCCTAAAACTCCTTCCTAAACTGAATATAATTGGTCTAATGCGAAGAAACACTTAAGGGGAGACGGTCGTTTTTCTGGTCCCCTTTCTCCTTCCATGTTTAGCCCTATTAGTTATGAGATTACAAGACATTCACCCCATTAGTTTGACGATTTTCAGACCTTTTGCCCCATTTTTTTGCCAATACTTAAGACCTTTCGTGCCATTTAGGTGTCGATTTATTTCCTGGCAAGCGATAGCGAGCCTGTATTTGAAGAGGAATCGGCCTTCGGCCTGGACATGTTTCTACTGAAAAATGTACCAATTTATATCGAAGGGGGGTTTTGTGGGTGTTTATTTTTTAGCTTGATAGAGATTCAGAGAGAAAACTAAACCCCTTCCTTAAAGTATTGAGCCGAACCAGTAAATTATGCTGCACAATACCGTCTGAATTCCCTTAAGATTGGTGTCCGAATCTTAAAGGGGGTTACTGAAGGTCTATAAACCAGTGTAGTTGTGTATAGGCCAGGACAGTTGACAGTAACCATGGTAGCTACATGGCAGTTACTGGTTGTGTGGGCCTCTTTAACTTAGCCATAGCCACAACAAAGTCCTTGAAAGAGAATATGTGCAATAAGGGTTGTCGATATAAAAGCCAACCGAACCTAAACAAAAATAACCGCTTCAATCATGTGTCATGCCAACTAGAAGCTATCAGTGTTCTGACTCTGTCCTTCAAACAATGGACTCTCAACCCAAGACAGCTATTATGTGGTAGAGGCTGACTCAGATTGGCATGGATGCAGGCCTTTAAACCACATCCAAACCTCCAGAATTAATTAATGTTGATAGGGATCGCTTGATATAAAATATGCTCAAGTGCTGTGTCCTTAAATATTTGGACTTCAACAGGAATTTTTGTAATCTAATACAAAATGTTATATATATATATATATATATATATATATATATATATATATATATATATATATATATATATATATATATATATATATATATATATATACACACACACACACACACACACATATGACGCAAGTTAGTTAAAATGGCGGGTATCTTAAACCAGCGAGCTTGGTTATCCCCACACCGCTCTGTCCTTCAGGGGTCAAACAACCTCGCACGGAACAATCCTCCTCCCCTCCCTCCTCACCAGTGTAATCTACATAATCTGTGCCGCCTGGTGTCGAGTAGTGCAACAAGAGGTATATGGATGTACGATCGCGCTAATAAGTCATGTCCCAGCTGTCATTACGTTTGGCTTGCTCTGTGCTGTATTAATGTCTGTCAGATGTTGAATAGGGTGGGTAAGTGTAGGAACATGTTTGTATATTTCACTCGATATGAAGAAATGAACCTTAGATATTGCTGATACCAATTATTGAGCAAAACATACTTGGTGCCGAGACATCACACTTATTAAGGCTACTGTACGTCTGCCAGTCCTATTTAGCAGTGTCCGAATTAGGTCCTTATCCAACAGTATGTAAATCAATTACACATTGCCGTTATAGTGAACGCAGTAATCTCTCGTTCCAACGCACCTGACATTTATCAAGGTATATTTTGAAGGCATATGTGTGAAAATTATACCAAGTTTTGTATTATTAATTTTTGTTCATTATCAGCTGTAACGCATAAATATCTAAACTCTATCCACTATACTCTGATTCTTATATGCCGATCTAAAAAAACATACTACAAAATAGAAAGTTAAGCCAAAACAAGAGAAAACAGCAATATGGAGTACCTGACCTTAAAACAAATTAAAAAAAAAAAAGAAAAAAATGGATCCTACACCTGTTCGCATTCCCATATACAGAACACAAAATCATAGCCACCGGCTTTATTTTTTATCTTCCTCTACTTTTCTCTCTTTCCATTCGGCCCCATTCAGCCAACTGTTTTCAGACTTTTATCCCCATCCAGGTGTCGATTTCTTCCTGGCGAGCAATAGCGATCCAGCATTGTATGGAGAAATCCGGCTTCGCCGGAGAATTTTTCTATCGAAAAATGTACAAATTTAGCTTGCTGTCAATACAAAATATATATATATATATATGCTGGTTCGCCACCGCTCGCCAGGAAAATATTGACACCTGGATGTGGGTAAACACCTTAAAACAGTAGGCTGAATGGGGCCGAAGCCAGCCCAACCTGACCCTGCTCTGCTCTGCTCCACCTTCTCGCACGGAGGAAAAACAACCATTGTATTGGAATCCAACACTTAAGGGCAGGTTTTTAGTTTGGTCTCTAGATATCCATCAAGCTTAAGTTTACACCCCCTTGAGCCCCTTTCAAGATAAATTTGTACATTTTTCGGTAGAAAAATGTTTCGGCCGAAGGCCGATTCCTCTTAAATTACAGGCTCACTATCGCTCGCCAGGATAACATCGACACCTAAATGGCACGAAAGGTCTTAAAATTGACAGAAATGGGTCGAAAGTTCTTAAAATCGTCAAAATAATGGAGCAAACGTCTTAAAATTAGAAAAGCAATGGGGCTAGACATGAGGGAGAAAGGGGTCAAGAAAAAAGTCCCTCAAGTGGAAATCTCCCCTTAAGCTATAGGAACACACACTATAAATTATACTGTTTCTATTCAATTGACAGTTAATTGCCAAGTTCCATTAAGATTTATCAATAATTTTGTAGTGAAATATGGTGCTAATTTTTCTCTATGTGAATGAGGGAGGCAAAAGGCATAACTGCCTGCAACGAGTGCCTCCCCCAGATTTCAAAGAGTGACAGGGCCGAAATCAAGGGACGTTCGAGCTAAAATGCCTGGGCATACGGAGTTTGAAGCAATTTAAGTCATAGGAAGAGGGAAATACTGATTCTGGGAGAGAGTTCCAGAGCTCAGCAGTTGAATAGAAGAAAGTCTTAGAATAGCGCTTCACTCTTGGGTTGGAGAGTTGCACAGAGTAGGGGTGGGATTGTGTTGTAAGGCGGGTACTACGTACCCTATGTAGAGGAGGTGGTATACACTGGGAAAGCTCCGAGGCGATTCTTCTAGCGATAGAATAGTGAGAGAGATGCAACTTGGCGCTATCGGTATCCTATCTGTCCACCAAATGTTGTGAAAATCGGTACATAACTGTGTCAGATATCTTGTTTACAGATAAACAGACAAACAAACGGAAGCAAAAACAAAACCTCCGTCCAACTTTATTGACGGCGGTAATTATCCCAAAATTATATATAATCGCCTTTAGCTAGCCAGAGTGAAGCAAATTAAGAGTCCACCATAGTACTGTGAGGGTTATTATGTGGCACTAACACGGTGGTGGGTTGTGATAATACAAGTTCTCTCTTTACTACAGGGTCTACAGCCCACACCTGTGTTATGCCAAGGACAGGTGAGCCGCAACTCAGTATTTATAGCACACCTGTTCTTTATTCTACCTATCTACACACCATTGTTTACAGTTTAGTAAGACTCTTGGGGTACCAAAGGGTTAACTACTATACACATTAAACCCTCTTATGTCTAAATGTTAAAATAAGGTGAATGGCAATCGCCTGGTGGTATGAATAAACTTAAGGGGAGATTTCCACTTGAGGGATTTTTTTCTTGACCCCTTTCTCCCTCATGCTTAGCCCCATTGTTTTTCTAATTTTAAGACGTTTGCCCCATTATTTCGACGATTTTAAGGACTTTCAACCTATTTCTGTCAATTTTAAGACCTTTCGTGCCATTTAGGTGTCGATTTTATCCTGGCGAGCGATAGCGAGCCTGTAATTTCAAGAGGAACCGACTTTCAGCCGGGACATTTTTCTACCGAAAAATGTACAAATTTATCTTGAAAGGGAGTCAACGGGGTGTAATTTCAAGCTTGATGGAAGTCTGAGAAACACACTAAAAACCTCCCCTTAAGTCATGAGAGTATCTGTTTGAAGGCGTTACTCTTTTATGTGTAAACAAATCTAAAATTAATCACGCCGCAAAATATAAATGTTGGTTAATTTAAAACTGTGTCAGGAACTAGTGTAAAGATATGTAATATAAATGATTACCGTACATATAGATAAAAATAGATACTGCATATGAAGTTATCTATGAACGAACACCAACTGTTATAACATAGGTATTGTAGTTCAAACACATAAGACAATGACTTGGTAAACAAATCATCATCGTCACCATGCACAATACACATAATATTATACACACCAAATACAGTACACACACCACTGACCTTAATACAAGTTATCATATTTATATTAAATTCAATAACCACCATCCAAAACCTACACAGAAGCAAGAATATCATAGTCTTGAATTTGGGTTTATCATTATGTTAAGGGGGGATCTCCACTTGAGGGATTTTTTTCTTGACCCCTTTCTCCCTCATGTTTAGCCCCATTGCTTTTGATATTATAAAACGTTTGCTCCATTAGTTTAGCGATTTTAAGAACTTTCACCCCATATTAAGACCTTTCGTGCAATTCAGGTGTCGATTTTATCCTGGCGAGCGATAGCGAGCCTCTAATTTTAGAGGAACCGGCCTTTGGTTGGGACATTTTTCTACCGAAAAATGTACAAATTTATCTTGAAAGGGACTCAAGGGGCTGTCATTTTAAGCTTGATGGAGGTCTAGGGAACAAACTAAACACCTCCTCTTAAGATAATCGAATAAATATCATGCACAACACAAATGCACAAAATAAAACACAAATATGCCCCACTGACCTGAATCTGGCGTATAATAATTCAAACTTGATCACGTGATATTTATGCCTGCCACGTCAATAAACCATAAAACATATTTATGCCTGCCACGTCAATAAACAATAAAACATATGTATGCCTGCCACGTCAATAAACCATAAAACATATGTATGCCTGCCACGTCAATAAACAATAAAACATATGTATGCCTGCCACGTCAATAAACCATAAAACATATGTATGCCTGCCACGTCAATAAACCATAAAACATATTTATGCCTGCCACGTCAATAAACCATAAAACATATTTATGCCTGCCACGTCAATAAACCATAAAACATATTTATGCCTGCCACGTCAATAAACCATAAAACATATTTATGCCTGCCACGTCAATAAACCATAAAACATATTTATGCCTGCCACGTCAATAAACCATAAAACATATTTATGCCTGCCACGTCAATAAACCATAAAACATATTTATGCCTGCCACGTCAATAAACCATAAAACATATTTATGCCTGCCACGTCAATAAACCATAAAACATATTTATGCCTGCCACGTCAATAAACCATAAAACATATTTATGCCTGCCACGTCAATAAACCATAAAACACATTCTAGTGGCCGCCTGTGTTGGGGTTATTATTTGGAAACTTACAATCACGTTGATGTCAAAGCTGCAAAGGACCTACAGCTATTAAGGGGAGATTTCCACTTGAGGGATTTTTTTGTTTACCCCTTTGTCCCTCATGTTTAGCCCCATTGCTTTTGAGATTTTAAGACGTTCGCCCCATTAGTTTGGCGATTTTGTGAACTTTCACCCCATTTATGTCACTTTTAAGACCTTTCGTCCCATTTAGGTGTCGGTTTTTCCTGGCGAGCGATAGCGAGCCTGTAATTTAAGAGGAACCGGCCTTCGGCCGGGACATTTTTCTACCGAAAAATGTATAAATATATCTTGAAAGGGGCTCAAGAGGGTGTAATTTTAAGCTTGATGGAAGTCTAGGAAACACACTAAAAACCTCCCCTTAATAGATAAACACACTAAAAACCTCCCCTTAATAGATAAACACACTAAAAACCTCCCCTTAATAGATAAAGATTATAATGATGACTGGTGATAATGATGATGATGGCGATGTTGAGGATAATAATAATAATAATAATAATAATAATTAATAATAATTAATTATACTGATTATAAGGACTGGTGGTTGTGATTATTATTTGACTTGCTTTTTGGTGAATAATAGTGAACGAAGTTAGAATATTATCAGTGATCTCAATTACATTCTAGAGCAGCTCTACTTTCAAGGCTGCAGAAGGCTTAAACATATAATATCTCTCTCTCTCTCTCTCTCGTAACCAGATTGTTCAACAGCCGACATTCTATTTATCGCCATTAATCAATATACTGTAATTGTTATATAAACGTTTAGCAATGTGTTGGAAGTCTCCACAATGACATATAGGTGACAGGTTGTCGAATTTCTAATTTGTTTCCACTCCACAGTAGCTAATATGGTTAAGTTTTGTCAAATTAGTGTTTTTTCCCGCCAATATACGATTGACAATTTCTCCAACATTATTTATGGGCTATTTTTCATTGGTATTGGCAACGATTACTAGAATGAAGATAGATTGTATCAGGTGGTTGTTTAAAAATTGTTAATAAAGAATATCCCAGGCCCTAATGCCGTATAAAATGGTGGTGTGAAACCGGTTTAAGGGGAGGTTTCTAGTTTGTTCCCTAGATATCCTTCAAGCTTAAGATTACACCCCCTTGAGCCCCTTTCAAAATAAATTTGTAAATTTTTCGGTAGAAAAATGTCCCGGCTGAAAGTCGGTTCCTCTTAAATTACAGGCTCGCTATCGCTCGCCAGGATAAAATCGACACCTAAATGGCACGAAAGGTCTTAAAATTGACAGAAATGGGTTGAAAGTTCTTTAAAATCGTCAAAATAATGGGGCAAACGTCTTAAAATTAGAAAAACAATGGGGCTAAACATGAGGGAGAAAGGAGTCAAGAAAAAAATCCCTCAAGTGGAAATCTCCCCTTAAATGCCTGGCCAGTGACCACAACGTAACCCAGCCTTTGATGGAGTCCACCACACCTCGGTCCGGTGATCATCCCTCACATAAACAAACAGTGACCGGTAGGTCTTGGTACAATACGACTAGTAACTCAATATTGTACATCTGCATGTAAATGTTCGTGTACAACCTGGATGAGACATGTTCTTTTATAATATATTTACACTGACAGTCCTCAGTTATGATTAATTACGCATGACTGTTATTACGCATGACTGGTTCTCCCAAATATATCCTCCTGCGCAATTCTCGCTCAACTGTAAACGATTCAATTTCGCGTAAAGATAAAAATAAACTTCTCGTTCACATGACGAGAATCCTGTTTATCAGTTTACAGTATGTCTCATCGAGCTGTGTTCCAAGCTTTCAATCAAACTGAACAACTTTAAGCAGATTCATAAAGTATGTATTCAATTATTTAAGTTCTAAAATAGACTGGGATAAATCCCCAAAACCCCTTATAGACACTTAACATCAAGGAAGAGACGCTTTAAAACAATTACAAAATAACCTTTTCACTCCTAGAAATAACTTACATTGATTAAAGATTGTCGTGTGATAGCGACATGAATTCAAGATTATGATGGTTTATACATTATGTGCATGGAAAGGAAGCACATAGGATGCAGTAATGAACTCTTCATTATTTATGTGTCCAATCTCGTATCAGCAATTCAATCCGAAGAAAATCAAAATAGTGAGTTAAGGGACAGTTAGAGTCAAATATATACTGTGGGGTACAAATTAATCTAATAAAATTCAATGATAGAACTTAAAATACATAAAGGAAAACTAAAAAAGCTAAGCTAAAGTGACATCCCAGAGTCAATAATGTTAAAGAGCCTGTCAGCTACTACTGAGCTACATTGACACATCAGAGTATAAATGGACTGTTGAATACAAATATATTAAAATGTATTCAATAATGCACCTTCAAATAGCTCGATAGAAACTAAAACTGTGGAAATAATCATAAGAGACTGTTTACTTCACACGCCAAAATAAATAATGTTCAAAGAGGCAGCATAATAATGTCGTCAACAAGTCTAAAGGTGCTAAGGAAGCAAGACAACTCAGGGTAAAATCATTTATCAGACTTTAGATACGGAATAGGATATGGCACCGCCACTTCTCTGTTTGAATTGCTACTGGTAGGCTACACAGACAAACTTAATCTATCTATTTAATACCAGACGCCATGATCCCCAAAGGGGTGGCCACGAATGAATAGCCCCCAAGCACCTCTGTCCCCTGTCAACCGACGCCCCTCCTCCCAACCAATACCGCTTTCTCTCATATACCTCTCAACACCATCCTTCCACCTCACTCTCGGTCTGCTCTCCCTCTCTGTCCCTCCATCTCACTCTCGTACAATTTCTTAGTCATTCTGTCGCTTCCCATACGTTCTACATGGCGGAACCATCTCAAGGTGTTCCTAATCATATTTCCAGCACATCCACACCATACTAGTCTCGTACTTCCTCATTCGTCTGTCTATCCCTCCATGTAACTCCACATGTATAATACTTCTCAAGTAACTCATCACCCACCCTCTCACTCTTGATTTGTGCCTCTCCAACAACGTCCAAGCTTCACTTCCGTACGTCAATGTTGGGATTACCACACTATCATGCAATGACTTACTTACTCCCATGCTGACCACCCTATTCATTGTCAATGTTTTCAGTGTTCCTACAACCCTCTCCCGCATTTCATCCTCCATACTCCCATCCTTACTCATCACACTGCCCAAATACCTAAATGCGCTGTCATTCTCCAAAAACCTGACCATTCAGCCTCACCTCACACTCTGTGTGACTGCACCCCTTTCAAAGACCATAATCTTACTCTTCCCAGCATTTACCTTCAAGTTCCTTTTCTCACATACGGTTCCAAACATTTACCAGACCTGGTAACTCCCACTCATTATCACTTATCACAACTGTATCGTCATCAAACAGCAGTACAGGCAACCTCCACTCACACAAAAATTACTTTTGTTTATTACCGGTATTTACTATCTATATTTATTGAAAAGTCTACAATTCTGTAAAGATGTATCAAGTTAGGGCTTAGTAATCTAGGTAAAGTTAGGCTAGGCTACCTACCATCGCTATTGGCAATTTGGCATATATACAAACTGATCAATATCGGTTGTTTGTTTGTAGGACGGTGATACACGAGGAAGTTTAACCTCTAATTTCCTTGGAGTCCCGAAAACCGAGTACAATTATTGTTGTGTGACTTAATTAAACTACGTAGTAATTCTGGCAACATATTAAATCTGGTAACCCAAAATGCTGTACCTGATAAATCGCTATAATGACTTGTGTGATGCATTAGACATTTCTCTCATTTACTTCAGTGAGACCATCTATCATCGGCACAGCAACACAGTCTGACCTTCACAGTTACCGGACCTTAACTACATAAACCGTATAAATAACCATGAGACTACTGCAATGTCCTCAGGCAGTTTTGACACGTTGTATACGAACAAGGTGTATGACTAAATGTACAATAGTTCCAAATAGGCAACTATAAATAATGGCTATACAAATGGCCGTGGATAAAACTATTCAAATCATTGACATTTTAAACGCAAATATATTTACTGTGAAGCCTGTCAGTTGAGTGCTTCAAGAGTTTAAAAAGCTAAACATCAATAGGTCCCTCCCTCCATACAGCGGCCAGTCTACCATACAACCTGCATCCATCCAATTATATATCTAGCCACTCATTTGAACATCCGTCCATCTATCCACCAAAAGTTACCCACTGCACCTTATTATTTTCCCCATCCATCCATCCATCCATCCAGCCAGCCAGCCAGCCAGCCAACCATCCCGTTAGCCATCCATCAATCCAACCATAAATTTTCCCCCTCGGGCGACTACCTGTCCGCCTCGCTATCAGCTCAGGTAGGTGGTGTGGCGGCGACTGGGGGACACTATCACAGCCTCACCGTGTTGGCTCTGATAGTGGCCTTATCACAACAACACACCACAACACACCATACCACACCACACCACGCCTAACAACACAACACAACACAACACATCACATCACGCCTAACACCATACACCACAACACAACACACAGCACCACGACAAACACCACACACGCACCACAGCAAACAAACACCACACCACACACACGCACACGCTACCTGGGCTGATAGGGAGGCTCACAGGTAGACAGATAGGCGGCAGGCATGGGGAAACTTGGAAGGAGGGTAGGACATCGGAAAAAAAAGTGTATGGAGCGTGTGTGTGTATGTAGGAGGGTGGTGGGGCAAGACCACCTCTGTAGAGGTGGTCTTGGGTGGGGTGAATAGAGAGGATAATCTACTATGCATAACACTATATTGTGTGTGTGCGTGTAGAGTGAGAGTGAGTGTGAGAGTGAGAGAGGTGTGTGGGGGACTGAAAATATGATTGATTAAGAAAAGACCTTACCAAGTTTTAACAAATACAAAATTAATATATACTAGTATTACCCCTAATATTGGTGAACGAGAAAAGCGAGATTGCTTTAAACCACCTGACCACAACAAATCTGTCCAAAGGTGGATAACATTACCATAGCAATATTATATAAAATATACCGTGGTACTATAAGAATCTAATGACTGCAAAATATACCGTGGTACTATAAGAATCTAATGACTGCAAAATATTGAGAAATGGATGGATTGATAATTTACTGGTAAATTTGTATAATGGTAAACATATACCAACTAAAAAGCATGAACGATATGGGAGACTGAGTTCATATATTACACAAATAATGGCAGTATGTATTCTTGATAGAAGCGTAGCAAGGCACTGAAGGCCTCCGTCGAACCTGCCAATTACCCAGCCGCTCCAAACCTTTCTCATTCCTCGTCTGTCGTCCCCCTGACAACATTTCCGGCTAATCCAGTCCAAAAAGCCGAAGAAAACAATACCAACAGAAGTGAGACGAGCGGTAATAAGCCTTTCGTCGGTTCCCAACGGAGGTACGGTCGCGCTAATAAGTCATGTCCCAGCTGTCATTACGTTAGGCTTGCTCTGTGTTGTATTAATGTCTGTCAGATGTTGAATAGGGTGGCTAAGTGTAGGAACATGTTTGTATATTTCACTCGATATGAAGAAATGAAGCTTAAATATTGCTGATACCAATTATTGATCAAAACATACTTGGTGCCGAGACATGACTTATTAGCGCGATTGTACAAAGCGGTTAGAGAGACAAGATATAGATGGCCTGCCTTTACTGCATATACGTAATCTGAAACCTGGCAAACAACACAGTATTAACCCTTTGAGTACCAGCGACGTGGGTTTTATTTCACTCAAGCTGTATTTAGACGATATTACGCAGCTTAAGGGGAGATCTCCACTTGAGGGATTTTTTTCTTTACCCCTTTCTCCCTTATGTTTAGCCCCATTGCATTTGAAGTTTTAAGACGTTCGCCCCATTAGTTTGGCGATTTTAAGAAGTTTCACCCCATTTATGTCACTTTTAAGACCTTTCGTCCCATTTAGGTGTCGATTTTTTCCTGGCGAGCGATAGCGAGCCTGTAATATAAGAGGAATCGGCCTTCGGCCGGGACATTTTTCTACCGAAAAATTTACAAATTTATCTTGAAAGGGGATGAAGGGGATGTAATTTCAAGCTTGATGGAAGTCTAAGAAACACACTAAAAACCTCCCCTTAATAAGGATCTGTTGTAGTTAAATAGGTTGGTGGAGATAGTTTCAAGCCATATTAGTGCTAGAGGTCCTTCCTAAACCGAATGAAATAGATTAACCCTTTCAAGCTCCAATACGCATTTCTGTTTTGTTTTCTGGTAATTATTAGACGATTGTATTCAAATTAGGAAGGGTATATGGAAGTCAGAGGGTTGATTAAGAGATTCTTTACCCTTTTAATACCCACAGATCCTTCCTAAGCTGCATAAATTCGTCTAATGATAGCCAGAATATACTGCTAAAACGCGGCAGAGCTTCAAGGGGTTAATACTAGCCAAAATAGAATGGAAAGGATGTCGACGGTGCTCAAGGGGTTAAATACAACATCAACATTGAACGAGGGATAACAGGCTGATCGAATAACATACACTCTAAGATAATCAAGGGTAGAAAAAGGTACCATATATAAGATCATTGACTGTATCACTCTCAACATACCTTTAACGGGGGATGGTTCACTTTTTGGGCGATTTTTGCATGTATTCATTATTTTTCTAGTTTCCTCCCTAGACCTCCATCAAATTAAAAAAAACATCCATTAGATCCCCCTTCTAGATTAATTTGTATATTTTCCGGCCGAAGGCCGGTTCTTCCAACATTACAGGCTCACTATCGTTCGCCAGGGAAAACATCGAAACCTAAATAGCGCGAAAGGTCTAAACATTGACGAAGAAATGGGGTGAAAGGTCTTACAATCGACTAACTAATGGGGCAAACATCTTAACATCTGAAAACTAACGGGGCTAAAACATGAGGGAGAAAGGGGACCAGAAAACCGGCCCATGTCTCCTTAAAAGGATATATTATTACGGAAACTTTATGTTGTCATACCTATATATTTTACATACCTCATATTGTTCCAGCCATTTTATTAACCCTTTGAAGCTCTGAAGCGTTTTAGAAGTTTATTTTGTCTATCATTAGACGATTTTATGCAGCTTAGTAAGTATCTGTGGGTATTACAAGGGTAAATACTATCGCAATCAACCCTTTGACTTCCATATCTATCTATCTATATGCTCAGGCCCAATCCCCATTTTGGGGGTAGCCGACTCAAGACAGAGCAAGAACAGGGAAAACACAAAAACAACATAAAACAACATATACCGTTACTAATCTGAATAAAATCGTCTAATAGTAGCAAGAAACAGAACAGAAACGCGTATTGGAGCTTGAAAGGGTTAAGACTACTACATTTGGTGGAAGGCTCAAATCCTCAGGCATAAAACACTCAGTATTCAGAGGGCTTTTGCAGTACGGAATATAAAAATATCCGATGCATGTGAATCGGATCAGGTCCATTCATTCAATTGCTGGAACCGATGTGAAGATAGGGATAATCTGAAAACTATCACTATATCACCCCCACCACTTTTTAGTGCCACCTTTTTACGTTAACTATTTTTCTGATATCAATTAATACTGAAACTAAAAAAAATATCACAATTATAATATTTTAAGAATATACAGAATATTTGTACTCTCTCTCTCTCTCTCTCTCTCTCTCTCTCTCTCTCTCTCTCTCTCTGCTGTTATCAAGTTATACTAATTAAATGATAAAAATTGTAATGGTGATGAATGCACGAATACCTGTTATAATTGTTGAGAAAAGAAAAACTTATCTGTAATAATATGTTTACAAACCTGGAGTCCACGGGCGTTGTTGTGACCCGTGTATGATGGAGGTGACTGACATGACTGGCTTCTCTTTCTTTATTACAATCATGTTAGAGGAGGTGGGGCTGTGGTGGGGTTGGTGGTAATGGGGGAAGTGGAGGGAGAGCTGTGGTGGGGCTGGATTCGTAATGGTGGTGGTGGGGGGTGGTACTGGTGATGGAGAATAAGGTGGTAGCTGTGGTGCTACTGCTGGAGTGGTGGTGGTGGTGAGAGGGAATATTCCACCTCTAAACCATCACTTGAATTACTGTTGTGTCACTACTTCACTTTCCTGGGCTGGTGAGATGGCTTAGTAACTCTGATATGTCTCTTAGTGATACTGGTGTAATGGTAAACTTAGCACTGTTCCTTACACCCAGAGGACTCGATCACCAAGAAGCCACTACACCCAAGGAAGTAGTGATCCTGAAAACTGTGGTGGTACTATAGGTGCCACCATCACCTAGTCACTGTATCATCACCACACCACTGTAACACACGGTTCCTTTGTGGCAGTTAAGAACGAGACAACACTTCACTAGATAACCCAAACACACTTGTACTAGGTCAAAGTTCAGTACTGATTAATTAGCTCAAAATTATCATCCATGGAGATTTTGGTTAAAATTTCAATATATATTCTATTTAAAGAGCTGTAAAGGAAAGGTAGGTTAAATTTCATGCTTATGCTTTTGTGTGTGTGTGTGTGTGTGTGTGTGTGTGTGTGGGTGAGTGATATGAGGAAACACATTTCTCATCAGTATTTCCTCAGAATTTTTCACCCCACTTTCTTTTGCCTCACTCCAGCATTCTATTGAGGGACCCCACCTCGATGTTTTTCTCTTTCTCTCCCTCTCTCTTTGGCTTGTATCCATTCGGCCCCATTCAGCCTACTGTTTTAACAATGCTGGCTCGCTATCGCTCGCCAGAAAGATAAAAAAAGTCGGTGACCCCCTTAAAAATCTTCTCATGTTTACCCTTCAACATTTCCGTCCACGCTACGAAAGGCTCTACACTAGATTAGGTTTCCAGCATTTTAACTTTTTATTTTAATAATTTTACTGACGTTTAGTCTCTTTTTCTGTCCTACTTTCAAGTCACTAATGCAATTAGGTACATAATCCTACCAGAAATATTTGTGATTTTTTTGTTTTTAAATTTGCAACAGCTTTGGTTGCTTATCCCATTTTTCGTGGTTTGACTTCGGCTTTTGCAAAACAAATAAATAAATAAATAAATCAAATAATATATAATAAAATATTCAAATAATTGAGTTCAAACGCAGCTGTAATGTGAAACAAGTCTCTCTCTCTCTTTATCTCTCACTCACTCACTCTCTCTCTTTCTCACCCAAACGAGGCTATTCATAGTGGTAAAACGGACCAATACCCATACTGAGAAGGCTGTGGCTGGTTAAAGGGTCTAGAGGCATCAAAACAACCTCTCCATGGGGAAGGTGAAGGAGGAGGAGACTGACGTGGAGATTGCTAAAAAAAAATAGAAGAACCTTCAAAAGAGTGTTTTTTTCCGGTGACTTCAGATCAATATTATAGGTCTAATTCCGTGTGTTCGTAACATTTATCCCAAATTTGTTTTCTATTATTATTATTACCGTACTTAGGGGGAGATTTCCACTTGAGGTATTTTTTTCTTGACTCCTTTCTCCCAAATGTTTAGCCCCATTGGTTTTCTTATTTTAAGACGTTTGCCCCGTTATTTTGACGATTTTAAGAACTTTCGACCCATGTCTGTCAATTTTAAAACCTGTCGTGCCATTTAGGTGTCGATTTTATCCTGGCGAGCGATAGCGAGCCTGTAATTTAAGAGGAACCGGCTTTCAGCCGGGACAGTTTTCTACCGAAAAATGTACAAATTTATCTTGAAAGGGGCTCAAGGGGGTGACATTTTAAGCTTAATGGAAGTCTAGGGAACACACTAAAAACCTCCCCATAATACAATCCTTTGTATTATTCATCATTGTTCTGTCATGGTCGCTTTAGCTTTGACAACATATTTTGTGTCTTCCGTACCCATAGCAAATATACACCATGGCTCTTACCTTCAACTACTCTATATTATATTATATGTATCTGCTTGGCCTTGAGCCACAATGTTCCCCTCAGTATTGGGGCTTGTACTGAAAACTAAATCAAGGAATTAATTAAACCCAAAAATCCGGCGACTTTCGATCGGTATATTGATATTTTGTGTAGCATTTTGGGAGATGTATTTCAGCGGTATTAGCTACTATAATGGTGCTAGATTAATATAGTTAGCTAATATAGTAGTTTAATTCAACAGTTACCGAAGGAAAAAGAAGTCGTGTGAACCGAAAATGCTACAGAGATTAACCCCTTGAGCAGTATGACGCGTTTTGACATTTTAGTCTGGTTATCACTACACGATATTATTCAGATTAGGAAGAACTTGTGGGAGCTAGAGAGTTTATTAAGATAGTGTTACCCCTTTGATTCCTAGATTTGAGAGAGAGAGAGAGAGAGAGAGAGAGAGAGAGAGAGAGAGAGAGAGAGAGAGAGAGAGAGAGAGAGAGAGAGAGAGAGAAAGAGCGAGAGCGGGGTAGGGGTCGTCATGACAACACATCGCAACCCTCACATCATCCTCCCAGTTCTATTTTGGTCACCAATCTTTTTATCACTATTGCCACGGTACATTTCATCACTTATTGTTTGTAAGCATAAGCTGATGCAGATGCTGATGCTCTCTCTCTCTCTCTCTCTCTCTCTCTCTCTCTCTCTCTCTCTCTCTCTCTCTCTCTCTCTCTCTCTCCCAGTGGTGTAGTGGCTAGCACGCTCACCTGTTGTTCACTTGGTCCGAGGTTCAATCCCAGATGGTGTGTGTGGTACCAAAGGGGTACAAAAGAGTACAAAGGAGATCAAGCAACAACATAATGATTGATCCTTACGAGGCTGCTTTTCCCTAAACTATCTAACCACAGTCGCACATTAAAGAGTGGTGTTATATTTATATACGCAGTTAATCGGGGGTTAATACCCAAATATTTATCTTGTCAAAGTTTGACAGTTTCAACTGTAATACACTCAATGACATTACTAGGCAGTTCATTTTATAGGTTTACTACTTGATTGAAAACAAAAATGCTTTGCCTCATATGAGTAAATAGGCTTTCCAATTATCTTACAACCATTTGCCTCATATGAGTAAATAGGCTTTCCAATTATCTTACAACCATTTCCTCTAGTGTAATTTGGAATGATCAATTGTGAAGTATTTGTTGTCATCCATATTGTCAATACCTTTAATGATTTTAAATACTTGGATAAGGTGCCCTCTTAGCCTGCGTTTTAAACTAAACAAATTTAAATATTTTAGGCGTTCTTCATAGGACTTATTTCCAAGTTTAGGAATCATTTGTGTTACTCTCCGCTGCATTCTCTACAGTTTATCAAACTGTATTTATCTACATCAAATTTCATCTGCCAATTTACTGAATTTGGTGTAGTGTACCTAGAAGTCTTTGCAGAGCCTGAATATCATTATCAGACGTAAGTTATCATATAAATTCTGGCTATTGTTACAGGATTGTATTCATTAGAGAAGGAATTGTGGGATACGAGGGTTAATTGAGATCGATTATGACCCTTCGAACGATAAATAAGAATTGCAAATGCTAGTAGACAGAATACAATTAAAGTTATGTCCTCGTAGATAAAGAGGCTACACTGAAAACAATATCAAACATAAAAAGGATAATTACAGTGCCCATAATAAAATACCCTTCTAAAGGTATAATGGGTAGTAACCAACCCATATAATATAGGGAAAGGTAAAACATTTATCAATACACCTAATTATTATAATTATATACTTTGTTTATACCCTTGACGTTTTCCACAGCTGTTGTTTATACCCTTGACGTTTTCCACAGCTGTTGTTTATACCCTTGACGTTTTCCACAGCTGTTGTTTATACCCTTGACGTTTTCCACAGCTGTTGTCTATACCCTTGACGTTTTCCACAGCTGTTGTCTATACCCTTGACGTTTTCCACAGCTGTTGTCTATACCCTTGACGTTTTCCACAGCTGTTGTTTATACCCTTGACGTTTTCCACAGCTGTTGTCTATACCCTTGACGTTTTCCACAGCTGTTGTCTATACCCTTGACGTTTTCCACAGCTGTTGTCTATACCCTTGACGTTTTCCACAGCTGTTGTCTATACCCTTGACATTTTCCACAGCTGTTGTCTATACCCTTGACGTTTTCCACAGCTGTTGTTTATACCCTTGACGTTTTCCACAGCTGTTGTCTATACCCTTGACGTTTTCCACAGCTGTTGTCTATACCCTTGACGTTTTCCACAGCTGTTGTTTATACCCTTGACGTTTTCCACAGCTGTTGTCTATACCCTTGACGTTTTCCACAGCTGTTGTTTATCAGTACGGATATCTTATCCCCTGTGCTGTCTGTGTATCCTGTCTCAATAAGTTAGGTTGTCATGCCCGTTAAGGGGAGGCAGACCGTTTTTCTCGACCCCCTTCTCCCTAATGTTTAGCCCCACACTAGTTTTGAGATTATAAGACGTTCGGCCCATTAGTTTTGCGATTTTAACACCTTTCGCCCCATTTCGTTGTCAATTTTAAGACCTTTCGTGCCATTTAGGTGTCGATTTTTTCCAGGCGAGCGATAGCGAGCCTGCAATTTTAAGAGGAACCGGCCTTGGGCCGGGACATTTTTCTACCGAAAAATTTATAAATTTATCTTGAAGGGGGGGGGTGTCTAGGGGTTTTTTTTTTAAGCTTGATGGAGGTCTAGGGAGGAAACTAAACAAATATATGAATAAATGAATTAATAGACCAAACAAACGGCCAGTCTCCCCTTAATCCTCCCTGTCTATCTGGCTGGCCCCTGTAATGAAAACAGCAGTGTGACCGAAACAGCAGTGTGACGGAAACATGTGTGCTGGGGCAGAGAACAAGTGTTGTGGTTCCGGGATACACCTGGCCTTACTATAATCACAAGAATACACCTGTACACCTTTAATATCAGATACACATAAATACATACACACACATGCGCAAATCTATAAGCACTCATACATGCACACTACAGTTACACACACACACACTATCTATTAAAAGACGACTTGATTTCCAAAGGGGTGGCCACGAACAAATCGCCTCCATGCACCTCTGTTCTCGGTGATCCGGCGCCCCTCCTCCCATCCAACACCACACTCACCCATATACCTCTTAACTCCAGCCTTCCCCACCTCACTCTCGGTATACCTCTTCCCCTCTGCCCTTCCCCCTCACTCTCGTATACGCTCTTATTCATCTCCCGATTAAAATTCGTTCCACATGACCAAATCACCTCAAGGTGTCCCTTTGCACGTTCTCCATCACATCTACATGCACCCCACATCGCTCTCGCACTTCCTCATTCGTCGTTTATCTCTCTATTATGTGACACCACAGCACTTCTCTGACTTATCAATTAACGCATTTTCACCCCCTCTCACTCTTAATTTCTCTCTCCAACAATGTCCAAACCTCTCTCTCGTACGTCAGATATCGGGATTACCACACTATCATGCAATGCCTTCTTTACATCTATGCTCACCACCCTATTCCTTGTTACTGCTTTCAGCGTTCCTACAACCCTTTCCCGCACTGTGTGTGTGTTTTACAAGCTCAAGACAACCAACACCAAGGATCTGTGCCGTGAAGAGAATGGCATGACGTATATTCCAGCCACAGTCAAACACCTGCACAGACACACACACACACACACACACGTTACCTCTCTCTCTCTCTCTCTCACACATACACACACACACATACACACATACACACACACCTGTTGTTTGGCCTCACTAGTACCCCCCCCCCCCCTTCTCATGGCCTCACACTTGCTCTCGTTCCCGTTCTCTTTTCACAATTAATGTTATCTTCGTGTGTTATTAAATGTTCTCGACTTCTCATTTGTCCTTGTTCCCCTTTCCCTTTTCTGAATTAATATTGTCTTCACTTTATGCAATGTTCTCCTTGTCCCCGTTTCCTTATCTGAATCAGACTTGTCATTACGTTCTTCAATTCCCAGTCTCACTCTATCCATTCTGCCTCACACATAGATGCCCTCACTGTAGTTTCAATTTGTTTCACTTTTGTTCAGTCTATCTCATATTATGTTCCTCAATTAATTTGCCACTGTTCCATACACATCCTCACTCGATTCAGTCCCTTGTCCTCGCCCATTTCTCAATATCTGAATAGCACCTGACTTAGAGTGTAGCCTATATACTGTTTATAAAACAATTATATACGACCTGTGCATAGTCTAGTTCTTGCATATAAACATGATAAGGAAGCACACATTCCTAAAATATTAAATAATTCCAAATGGAGACAAAGAAACAGGTACAATAACTTAATAACAGGGAGATAGGAATATCAAGTATATGCATTACAGCTTCCACTTAGAGTTATGGGTCAGATAAAACGATGTATTATTATATTTTTTCCACCAACCGATTTCACTTCTAAACTCAATTAATGAAATCAACAAATACATGTGGCACTCCAAGGACTCAACCTAGGATACATGTGGTACTCCAAGGACTCAACCTAGGATACATGTGGTACTCCAAGGACTCAACCTAGGATACATGTGGTACTCCAAGGACTCAACCTAGGATACATGTGGTACTCCAAGGACTCAACCTAGGATACATGTGGTACTCCAAGGACTCAACCTAGGATACATGTGGTACTCCAAGGACTCAACCTAGGATACTCACACCGAAATTCCGCGCACTTATAAATTACGCTATTAAGACAGTTATATAAACATGGGTACTTAGACAACAGGTGACAGGTGGTGAGGGGAAACCGGAAGAGATGGTTTTGTAAGTTTATAATAAGTGGACACAATATGATATATAAAAGTGGAAGGAAAGGATAGCAAATATGAAGGCTCTCTCTCCCCACCCACCGCTTCCTCCGGCAATTGCCTTAAATAAGACAAGTTAGAAGTGAATAACCTTACAGGGATTGGAACTCGCCTGAAGTAATTTATAGAATAGTTGGAAATGGAAAGGAAATGGTATGCATACCTCCATTTTTGTCTTCTGCTCTCTTCAACTGAAAACAGAGAGAGAGAGAGAGAGAGAGAGAGAGAGAGAGAGAGAAGGTGAGAGAGAGAGAGAGAGAGCGAGAGGGAGAGGCAGAGAGAGGGGGGAGAGAGAGAGAGAGAGAGAGAGAGAGAGAGAGAGAGAGAGAGAAGATATCCGGATTAAAGGAGGATAGAGAGAAGGGAAGAACAGCGCAAAAGCAGGAGAGAGGCAGGTAGGAAGGAAGGAAGG
>CM064572.1:62088339-62158339 GCA_032716605.1 Paralithodes platypus
AGACAGATACAGATAGATAGATAGATAGATAGAAAAATAGTCAGTTAGACTGATATGTAGACAGACAGGCATGCATATATATATATATATATATAAAGAGAGAGAGAGAGAGAGAGAGAGAGAGAGAGAGAGAGAGAGAGAGAGAGAGAGAGAGAGAGAGAGAGAGAGAGAGAGAGAGAGAGAGAGAGAGAGAGAGAGAGAGAGAGAGAGAGAGAGAGAGAGAGAGAGAGAGAGAGAGAGAGAGAGAGAGAGAGAGAGAGAGAGAGAGAGAGACTACAAGCACAGGTGAGAGACAGGCTGTAAGGAAGGTATTAGGTGAGCCAATTGTAGTGAAGAATAAATTAGAAGTTGAAGAAAAGATAAGATAAAATTACGGAAAAGAATATATTGTAGACGAAACAAAATTCAGGATAAAATAAAGTCAGGGATAAATAATATATGGACTAAAAGAAAAATGTGAATGAATATATATATATACTGTATATATACTGTATATATATAATCAATATGTATACCAGACTGGAAGGAAATGTGTGATAACAAATACAAAGTAGTATCAAAGAAGAATGCTTAAGACGGGTACGAAGTTACCATAACAATATTGTAGAATAAAGGAGGAAGTACAAACGAGAAACGGATAATTCGTTGGGAAATACAAGAACGGTACAAGGGTTAATAAGAAAAAATACAGAATGGAGGGTGATAAGATAGTCAGTATATATCATAACTTAATAATATATTAGGAATAAAATAATAGAAACCAAGGGTAATAGGATAAAGACTAGATAATCCACAAAAGGTAAATATTATATACATGGAGGTGAGAAGAGTTACGGCAGGAAAATGTAAATATGAAAGTAGAGTTGGAATATAAAGAAGGAATGGTATTAATGTGAATAGTTAACAGAAAAGTAAGACTCACCACACATGAAAAGCGATAAGGAAAGAACATATAGACATAATGTAGGTGAGAAGAACATATAGACATACTGTAGGTGAGAAGAACATATAGACATAATGTAGGTGAGAAGAACATATAGACATAATGTAGGTGAGAAGAACATATAGACATAATGTAGGTGAGAAGAACATATAGACATACTGTAGGTGAGAAGAACATATAGACATAATGTAGGTGAGAAGAACATATAGACATAATGTAGGTGAGAAGAACATATAGACATAATGTAGGTGAGAAGAACATATAGACATAATGTAGGTGAGAAGAACATATAGAACATAATGTAGGTGAGAAGAACATATAGACATAATGTAGGTGAGAAGAACATATAGACATAATGTAGGTGAGAAGAACATATAGACATAATGTAGGTGAGAAGAACATATAGACATAATGTAGGTGAGAAGAACATATAGACATAATGTAGGTGAGAAGAACATATAGACATAATGTAGGTGAGAAGAACATATAGACATAATGTAGGTGAGAAGAACATATAGACATAATGTAGGTGAGAAGAACATATAGACATAATGTAGGTGAGAAGAACATATAGACATAATGTAGGTGAGAAGAACATATAGACATAATGTAGGTGAGAAGAACATATAGACATAATGTAGGTGAGAAGAACATATAGACATAATGTAGGTGAGAAGAACATATAGACATAATGTAGGTGAGAAGAACATATAGACATAATGTAGGTGAGAAGAACATATAGACATAATGTAGGTGAGAAGAACATATAGACATAATGTAGGTGAGAAGAACATATAGACATAATGTAGGTGAGAAGAACATATAGACATAATGTAGGTGAGAAGAACATATAGACATAATGTAGGTGAGAAGAACATATAGACATAATGTAGGTGAGAAGAACATATAGACATAATGTAGGTGAGAAGAAGTGTGCCAGACTAGAGGCAAGCTGCAAGTGAGTAGATGGAAGAGGGAAAGAGGAAACTGGTAGAGATAAAACAGAAAGAAAAAGAAAATAAGAAGTGGAAGAGAAGGAAGAAACAAAGGTGAAGAGAGTAGCGGTAAAGAAAAAGGAAGGAAGGAAGGAAGGAAGGAAGGAATGAAGGAAGATGGAAGGAAGGAAGGAATGAAGGAAGGAAGGAAGGAAGGAAGGAAGGAAGGAAGGAAGGAAGGAAGGAAGGAAGGAAGGAAGGAAGGAAGGAAGGAAGGAAGGAAGGAAGGAAGGAAGGAAGGAAGGAAGGAAGGAAGGAAAATGGAAGTCAGAAGAAGTACAACAAGGAAGGAAGGGCAGAATTAAGACAAGATATATGAAAAGTAAAATGAGGCAGGCGAGAATGAAGACACAGATAAAAGAAGTAGAAGCAGAGAAAAGGATATACACAATTAAGAAGGAGACAGACGAAAGGAAAGATGAAAGCTAACACAGGCAGGGAAAGATGAAAGCTAACACAGGCAGGGAAAGATGAAAGCTAACACAGGCAGGGAAACAAAATAAAGTAAGGAGGAGGCGGTGCAAGAGGGAAAGGCGACACATAAAACGGCAGGAGAAGACAAGAATTAGTAGAGAAGAAAGACAAGGACACAACGAAGAAGAGAAAAGGAAGGAAAAGATAATTAGACGGACAGAAGAAAGGACTGATGGAAAATGAAAAGATGAAAGTGGGTAGAGTTAGAGAAAAAAAAGAGTGATGTAAGTGGTAAGAGGTATAGGACAGAAGTAAAGGAAGTGGTGAAGGCAAAAGGAGCACCTAGTCCCAACCCAGGTAGTAATTAGTTCAGGTAAGTGACTCGGCACCAGCAACCCTCACTAACAATACCTCACCTTCCCTTCCTTCCTTCCTTCCTTCCTTCCTCCTTCACGCGATCCATTCTTTACTCACACTATAGAATCATTTACTATGCCATGGGTCCATATACTTCGTCCGTCATGCTACATATCCTGTATCCACATTATGTAATATCCTAACACTTCCAAATATCTTGATTCTTCTCTGCTCTTTCCCTTGTCCCCACAATAGTCGGAATTATATCTTATTACACGCTTGTCATTCTTTCCACACACTCTCGATTTAAGGGGAGGTTTTTAGTTTGGTCTCTAGATATCCATCAAGCTTAAGATTACACCCCCTTGAGCCCCTTTCAAGATAAATTTGTACATTTTTCGGTAGAAAAATGTCCCGGCTGAAAGCCGGTATCTCTTAAATTACAGGCTCGCTATCGCTCGCCAGGATAAAATCGACACCTAAATTGCACGAAAGGTCTTAAAATTGACAGAAATGGGTTGAAAGTTCTTAAAATCATCAAAATAATGGGGCGAACGTCTTAAAATTAGAAAAGCAATGGGGCTAAGCATGAGGGAAAAAGGAGTCCAGAAAAAACTCCCTCAAGTGGATATCTCCCCTTAACGCTCCCAATCTTCTACTCCTTGTAATAGGATCCTCACTCTTCTATGCTCTTAACACTGCCGTACCCTAATTATTGTACGCTAGCCATTGTTCTCACACTACAGGTTCCTAACTCTTCCACGTTACTCAATTGTGTTGATGGTTCACTTTTTGGGCGATTTTTGTATGTATTAATTATTTTTCTAGTTTCCTCCCTAGACCTCCATCAAATTAAAAAAAACAAAAAACATCCATTATATCCCCCTTCTAGATTAATTTGTACATTTTTCGGTAGAAAAATTACCGGCCGAAGGCCGGTTCTTCCAACGTTACAGGCTCACTATCGTTCGCCAGGGAAAAAATTGACACCTAAATAGCACGAAAGGTCTAAATATTGACGACGAAATGGGACGAAGGGTCTTAAAATCGACTAACTAATGGGGCAAACAGTTTAACATCTGAAAACTAATGGGGCTAAACATGAGGGAGAAAGTGGTCCAGAAAACCGGCCCATATCCCCTTAATCTTAACTCACACTTTCTCTCGCCTCACTCTTCCAGGATCCCTAACATTTCTCCTTCCCCCAATTCGTTCCCGCCCTTTGCACCATCCTCATTATACGCTTGTCACTGTTAATCACACTATACGAATCTCACTCTGCCATGTTATATAATTTGTATAGTCTTTCTTACTTCACGCTCCTCATTCTGTCCTCACACTATACGAACACACACTCGTTCAAACTCTCTACCTTATCCTAATTTTGCGCTTGCCATATTTCCTCACACCCAGGCTCCATACTATTACACCTACCCTCTTGTCTGACCTTTCCTCACACTATAGGATATTCGCACTGCCTTACCTTTTCCTGTCAAAAATTAAGGGGAGGTTTCCACTTGAGGGAGTTTTTTCTTGACTCCTTTCTCCCTCATGTTTAGCCCCATTGCTTTTCTATGTTAGACGTTGGCCCCATTATTTTGATGATTTTAGAATTTAACCACATTGCTGTCAATTTAAGCCTTTCGTGCAATTTTAGGTGTCGATTTATCCTGTGTGAGCGTTAGCGAGCCTCATTTAAGAGGAACCAGCTTCAGCCGGGACATTTTCTCCGAAAAATGTACAAATTTATCCTGAAAGGGGCTCAAGGGGTTGTATCTCTAAGTTGTAGAACCGAGAGACCAAACTAAAAACCTCCCCTTAACAAGATTACAAACTTACTTTATTAACCGGACAGGGTCATCAATTTTGCCAGTTCCCTTTTCCATTCTTATACAAATGCTCGGGTATTATTGATCTTTGCAATGATCTCCCTCAGATTAGTAGTAGCCTCCTGTCTACCATGTTCTTTTTAGTCTATTCTTATCTCAGATGTGTAAACTTTAAGGAATCTCACTGATTGGGATTTGTTCTTGACCTCTTCTCCTCATGGTTAGCCATTGCTTTTGATATTTGTAAACGTTTTGCCCATAGTTTAGCGATTGTTTAAGAACTTTCACCCCATATAAGACCTTTCGTGCATTCAGGTGTCGATTTATCCTGGCGAGCGATAGCGAGCTGGAATTGAAGAGGAACGTCCTTGGCCGGAAATTTATTTTGAAAAGGGACTCAAGGCACCGCCTGTTGGGTTTTTTGTGGTTGTGTTAATGCGTTACATTTTTTTGGTGTTATGTGATTTTGGAGAGGTCTTAGGGAACTCCACTCCACCCCCACCTGACAACCCACCCAGCCGACCTCCCCCTTAAACACTTAATGCAATACATTTTAGAATCTCAGCTGGTTAGGCATAATCTAAACAGTTGAGAAGAGATGTAATGCTGAATTAAAAAGAACATATATACATAAGATATTATTCTAATACGTTTTATGAGGTATAAAGCCTAGACGAGAGAAACGAGCGGAGAAAGAGGAGACGAGAGTCACTTTTCTCTTCACTCGACACACTACCCAACCCCCTTTGCCCCACTCCGTTTTCCCCTCAGCTTCTTCTATCTTTAACCATCCGTTTTTGCTTTCCTTTCTCCCCTTCTCGCTGTTGTACACTCTCAAGTCGCTCCTTTCTCCTCTTCTTCTTTTCTTCCTCCCATTTCTCCCTTCTTTGTTCCCGCACCGTGTTATTTCTGTCTGAGTGTTTGTGTTCCCAGTTCTGTTCTGTCTACGTGTGTGTACATGGTTCACGCCGTGCCCTTTCCCTTTCCTGTCTCGCTTCTCAACTTTTGAGCTTCCCGACCACCCTTCCTGCTTTTTTCCGCGTTTCCCCCTCACCATCTACTTGTTTCCCCTTGTCCCTTTCCCACTCGACGCTTGTTCCCTTCCATTTCTCCCCACACTCCCCTATTCCCTCTGTGTTGCCTTCCGTTTTGTTTCTTTGCGCATCGCCCGTCTTACTGTCACTCATCGCCCGCCCCTCCCTCTTACTTTTCCCGCCCTTAGGTTACCCGCTGACCTTTTCCCCCTTCCCCCCCCCCCCCTTTTCTTTGCTCCTTCCCTGTTGATGTCCCCTATCCACCTCCTTATCCCCCTCCACACCAACACATATCTTCTATGCAGACCCACTAGTTAGTGTAGGACCTGAGTCGGCCTCAGCAGTTGCTTCCATCCATGTGCCTTGTATGTGGCCTCTGTCATTGAACACCCTATTACACTCTCGCATTGACCCCCACCCACGTCATATCTCTTATCCCTGATACATTCAACCCCTCCCTACCCCCCTCTTGCCTACCATCATCTATCTTCTATATTTCCCCCCTTCTATCCCACCCTCCGTTAACCTTGCTCTCACCCCCCCATTCCCTCGCCATCACACCTGTCCCAACGTTTTAGCCCCACGTCCTTTCCTTTTTTATCGGATTTTCTATTACACCAGGCCTCTGTGCTCAACTGTCTTCTCATCCCCCTTTCCACCTGTGACCCCGTTCCCCTCTTCTCATAGTCTGCCCTTTTTCACCATTCACACGACATGCCGCACGAACTCTCCCACTCTATTCTTTATATGTCCCCCGCCCCTGTACACACAACAATGCTCGTCACATCGCAAATATTTTAACTTGTACACCTCTTGTCCCATCGGTGGTGGTGTTGTTTATGACTCCTCACCCATTCCTTCTCGACCTTTAAGTTTCTACCTCACCCCCGCCTCACAGTGCATCCTACCCATAGAGACACACTCTATTTATCCCTTTACCTGACACCTACACACCTACTCAACCACTTTATTAGTCTAAGTTACACCTTCTGTTCTTGAGACTCCTACAACTTATCCCCACCTCCCCTTCTTCCCCCATTGTTTACTCCACTTCTTACCCTTGGTTTCTCCCCACTACCTACCCTTACCCCAACTTTGTATCCCCCCTGAGTTACCATCACTTCTCTCACTCACCTTTTTATTCCTCACCAACCCCTCTCTCTACTTCCCTCCCTTCCGTTTCCTGCGCCCTACATCTTTTTACCCCCCTCACCCGATTCCGAACATTCCTCCTCTCCCCTTCCCCCCCCGTATTTGCTACCCCTTTCACAGTAATATCTGCCCTCTTTAAACACCCATTAGGCCTATCCCCTACCACTCCCCCCACACACCCCCTTTTACTGCCTCCATCACTCCATTCCCGTAGCCATAGACTCCTGCCCACATGATGCTAATCGAATTTGAGACCACTCCGCCTCCCATCTTTATTATAGGACGCTAAAGAGCTCGACACTTTATGTTTACGTTAAACCCCCCATTCCCAACCATGTTCCACCTTATGGTCACTAGTAGGACGATTAGCATCTTCACCAACCCTTCGTCCTCAGTTGGTTTTGACCCGGAAACCACCGGACTATCACCACCATCGAGCTGCCCACCTTGCACCCACTACCTCAACACCGTTCACCCAGACCCCTCCCAACTACCCCTCAACAGACCCCTCTCTGCACCGTTGAGTTACCCTCTTATGTGATTACAGTATCCCTTTTTTCTGACATTCTTTTCGAGTGATATTCTCTTTCCCCGCACCCCGCCTCTCCATCCCCTTTCGAGACACCTTTTGTTTGTTGTGAGTACCCATCACTTTTGTCACCCCCCCGTCACGAGCCCCAGTACATCACCACCACCAAACCACCAATCCAACCACTAACAAAACTCGTTTTGTTGATTACAACCATGACCGCCATCACAACACAACAAAAGTCAACACCATAAAACAGCCCAACAACAACCTTAAGGAGCCCACTCGATTTTGTTTTCGTTTTCTCTCCCTCTCTCTTAAGCTTGTTCCAATCGCTCATTCAGCCCTACTTGTTTTTAAGACGTTTACCCCCATCCAGGGGTCAATATTTTCCTGGCGAGCGGTAGCGAGCCAGCATATAAATTTTTGTTTTGACAGCAAGCAAATTGTGTACATTTTTCGATAGAAAAATGTTTCCGGCGAAGCCGGATTTCTCCATACAATGCTGGCTCGCTATCGCTCACCAGGAGAAATCGACACCTGGATGGGTATAAACGTCTTAAAACAGTTGGCTGAATGGGGCCGAATGGATACAAGCCAGGGAAAGATAGACAAGGAGAGAAAGATTAAAACAAAAGCCGGTGACCCCCCTTAACTACCAGCACCAGGACAGGCTGCACATACATCACAGTGTTATCAGTAACGCTAGAGTCCACTTGGTTCCCTGTGGCCCTAGTCATCACCCCTAACCACTTACTATCATCACCATTATAACCATCTCTTATCAGTATCTTCATCACCAACCCCTTCCCATCATCACCATTATATCCATCGCTAGCAGTATCTTCATCATTATCATCATCATCTCCTCCTCATCATCATCATATATTTACCATGTACCTCAGCTGAATATTCCTATAACCAAACATAATAAAAAAAAAAAAAAAAAAAAAAAAAAAAAATAACAGTACCACAACATCTACCACCACCATCACAACAACCACGACCATCAAACCCCCCCCCCCCCTAACTATCATCCACACACTACCATTATACCAAGCACAACCCCCACTATCTAACTACGTTGGCAATAATGTTTTGTTCAGTTATTTTGTTTTAATATAGGATTTTTTGTTTAACTGCGTAAAGCTATTAAACGAATATATTTTTGTTTATACAATGTATATCCTGATATATTAAAATTTACGACGCTTTGTCCTTTGTTTACCTTTATAATTTTCAGTCAAATTGTAATATATTCTCACAATAATTCATCGTCACTGTGCAGGTGCTAACTCTTTAGATTAGATAACCTGATATGTAATATATATTTGTTATGATGTACATTATACAATCAAATTGATTGATTGACTACCATCAGCTTTACCACCACCACCATCACCACCCTAACTATCAGCCACAGTTGCTGCCACACACTACCATTATAACAACCACAACCCATACTACCATAACTAGCACAACTCACATTACCATCACCACCACGACCACACTATCATCCACACACTACTATTATAACAACCACAACTCACACTACCATTAAAGCAAGCACAACTCACACTACCATTACCACCACCACCACCACACTATCATCCACACACTACCATTACAACAACCACAACTCACACTACCATTACAACAACCACAACTCACACTACCATTAAAGCAAGCACAACTCACACTACCATTACAACAACCACAACTCACACTACCATTAAAGCAAGCACAACTCACACTACCATTACAACAACCACAACTCACACTACCATTAAAGCAAGCACAACACACACTACCATTACAACAATCACAACACACATCACCATCACCACCACAACCACACTATCATCCACACACTACCATTACACACACACTACCATTACCACCACACTATCATCCACACACTACCATTACAACAATCACAACACACACTACCATTACAACAATCACAACACACACTACCATTACAACAATCACAACACACACTACCATCACCACCACCACCACACTATCATCCACACACTACCATTACAACAACCACAACTCACACTACCATTAAAGAAATCACAACACACACTACCATCACCACCACCACCACCACCACACTAACTATCAGCCACACACTACCATTACAACAAGCACAACACACACTACCATCACCACCACCACACACTACCATTACAACTAGCACAAATCACACTACCGTCAGCTTTACCACCACCAGCAGCCGTAACTATGATCGACACATAGTATCACAACACACACTACCATCACCACCATCACCACCACCACACACTACCATTACAACAACCACAACACACACTACCATCACCACCACCACACACTACCATTACAACAAGCACAACACACACTACCATCACCACCACCACACACTACCATTACAACAAGCACAAATCACACTACCATCACCACCACCACCAGCAGCCGTAACTATGATCGACACATAGTATCACAACACACACTACCATCACCACCACCACACACTACCATTACAACAAGCACAAATCACACTACCGTCAGCTTTACCACCACCAGCAGCCGTAACTATGATCGACACATAGTATCACAACACACACTACCATCACCACCACCACACACTACCATTACAACAAGCACAAATCACACTACCGTCACCACCACCACACACTACCATTACAACAATCACAACACACACTATCATCACCACCACCACACACTACCATTACAACAAGCACAAATCACACTACCGTCACCACCACCACACACTACCATTACAACAAGCACAAATCACACTACCGTCAGCTTTACCACCACCAGCAGCCGTAACTATGATCGACACATAGTATCAGTAACGCCAGATTCCAGTGGGTTCCTGTGGCACTGTCCTCACCCATAACCACTTCCTCTCAGATCCACCTCCACCCTCCACACATCACCTCCACAGGCTCCACCCTTATAACCACACGGAAACACGCACACCTATCTACCTCGTTCCACCACCTTCAGACGGCATCAATTATACTGTACTCGGTTTTATATAAGCTTAAACCCTTTCAACTGATTTTGTTTTTGTATAATTAAAAAAAATAAAAAATAAGAAACTGCTGTCCATGCATCATATTGAAACCCAATTGTCATAAATAAGAACATAGTTGTGTATATTTTGTTCGTAATGGCTAGTTATCAAGATGAGGACAAGGCAATTTATAGTCAGCTGGAACACAAATAAATATATATATATATATATATATATACACACAAATCTATATTCCACTTACTAGCCTCACAACTTCAATGCTACAAGCGCACATGTTCCACCCTAGCATCCACATTGAACATCCTTCAAACACCGACATTTGCAAAAGGCCAAATGATCAAAACGAGGAATATCCCTTTTACAACCAACGCAAATGAACCCATGTCATACATGCCATACCCAATCCCCATTGACCTGCGCCTCCCCACATACACTACACAGCCGCACACACACACACACACACACACACAGACACACTACACACACAGACACACACACACACAGACACACACACACACACACACAGACACACACACACACACACACACACTTCCGCAACACAACAAATGGTTATCCCTACACCATCAGGAAAATAGACTGGACGAGGTAAAGGTAGGTGGAGTTTGTTCTTTGCTATCATTACCTGCAAGACTTATAGACATTGATTACATGTATAAGGATCAACATAAACACACATGGTAAGCTGTTGTTGTAGTTCGTCTAAGTCAACGGAAAGATATACACACACACACAAACACACACACACACACACACACACACACACACACACACACACACACACCCCTGCACTTTAACACCCCTTCCTCTCTCCCCTAACACACTTCTTTTATAGCACTCCTATATGTGTACACTTTATCATTCTCTCTCTCTCTCTCAACGCCCCTTTACCTCCTCTGGCCCCTTACACACTTCCTTTTAGTAGTTTCACCTTTTTATACCCACTTTCTTGCCCTTTCCACTTTCTCACGTCTTACTTCCAACCTCCTAAACATTCCTACTTCCTCCAATTGTGCATGTTTTCCGTGCTCCAGCCTTCACTACATTCCTACATCTTCCACGCTCCCTCCTTTCAACTTTACTACCTCTTCTAACTCTTCCTGTCTAGCCTCTCCTCTACTTCCACTTTCTCGCGTCTGCCACAACTCCACCTCTTCCATTTTGTATTCCTCCACTTTATCACCCCTCCCCCGCTCCCAACTCCTCCACTTGCTTACCTCTTGCACTTTCCTCCCTCTTTACTTTCCTACCGCCCCCCCACCCACCCACTTTCCCAACTCCTCCTCTTGCCCTTCCCTCCCTCTTTACTTCCCAACTCCTTCACTTGCTTACCTCTTGCACTTTCCTCCCTCTTTACTTTCCCACCCTTCCCCCACCCACCCACTTTCCCAACTCCTCCTCTTGCCCTTCCCTCCCTCTTTACTTCCCAACTCCTCCACTTGCTTACCTCTTGCACTTTCCTCCCTCTTTACTTTCCCACCCTTCCCCTTTCCCACATCTCCAGCTCAACCCTGATTCTACACCGAGTTTCCCACAATTTGACCAACCTTCCTGCAGGCACTTATTACCTCATCTGTTACACAAATTCCCATCACACCAATGTTTATTCTCGTTATCTCCTTACCACCCCCCCCCCCCCCCCCACCCCCCCATGTACAGTATATACACTAAACCTCTACTTCAAGCTCTATATTTTTAACACACTAACCTTAACCCCTTCTGTACCGGCGATGTACTTTTCATTATATTTTGATACGATCTTGTACAGCTTAGGAAGGACGTCTACTCATTAAAAGGCTACAGACTATAACATTAATCCTTTTAGCTACCATATATCCTTCCTAAGCTTCAGAAAATTGTCTGAATGTAGCTGAAATCAATTTAAAAATACGTTGCCGGTATAGAAGGGGTTAACTACAATAAATCCTTACATATTGTATTTTCTCTTAATACACAACTCTCCCCTAACCCTCCCAGAAAGATACATATTTTTCTTTATGATTTCGGCTGACATAAGACGATTTTACTAATTTCTAGGAGGAGCTATAGCCCCATTTAATTGTAGGGGTCTTGGCTGAGCAATATAGTGTAAATTAGCTAGAACAAAACAAAATATATGACGCTATCGTATTCAAGAGATTAACACACAAATCTAACCGAGATCACATTAAATCCTTATGTCACTCCTCACATTAAATCCTTATCACACCCCTCTTAACATGCAAGAACTTCACGGTGACCGGTCAACTCAACCAGTAGACCATTTCAACCAGTAGCTCTCAACCAGTACCAAATCAACCAATACGGTTAGGTTAGTACTACATTTTGGCACTGGTTTGGTTGGTCTGGGTTAATTTGGCACTGCTTGAGAGCTACTGGTTGAAATGGTCTACTGGTTGAGATGACATGGAACCTCACCTCACACTATCCACTAAAACATCTTTCGACCCCCAACCCCCAAATGCCCACACCAACATTTAACTGATTCTCTTTCTGTCCTTCCCTACTTTCTGCTTACTACTTTTACTGTACCTTTACCACTACCACTCCTTCCCACAATCCCACAGAGTTTATGCAATTTAACCTCACACCCCACCACTCAAAAGACACCAATAATGAAGTCGGGAACTCAACCTTTGCACAGCGACTCCATATATGTCCTGTTCAGATTGTAAAATTAAACATCGATAAGTTGACAGAATGAATATAAACACCATATGAGGAGAACCATTATATTTACAATGTTTTGCTAAGTTAGTGACAAGAACAAACTATAAGCAAAATGTTGTCAATACAGTGCTCGTCATATGGTGTTTATATATTTCCGCTACAGCCCCACTCCCACTCTCACCTTGACATTGGACCACAAACACCTCCAATCTCACAAAGTCCATCATCTCCTCACCAAACTAGCCTCACTACCTCACTTATCCCTACCTATCCATAATCCCACAGCTAAACCATGGCCCCACATACCATTCCAACTCATCCCACCTCCCCAATCTCCTCCTTTCTATCCGTAATCCCACAATGCCCCCACCACTCCCATATGGTAAATCAAAAACACTATTTTCACTACATTCACCACCCTTCCCAATCTATCCACAACTCCCAAACTAGATCTAAAGCATCACTCATCTCTCAACCCACACCACTTCTCCCCTTCCTACGTATCCACATTCCCACAACTCCCCCACACACCAAACTAGACTCTCCATCGTGCCCCCCTCCTCCCCTCCCCCACACTCCTCCCTTCCCCCTCCCCCACCCCTCACACTCCTTGCTTGCGAAGATTGTTAGTAAAAGTGCGGGCGGGATTGAAATTTATGCCTCCAAGCTTCTTTATTAAAGGCTGCGCGGTGGAATGTTAAAGCGGCCAAATATGAAGGTTAGGAGGAGGGGGAGGGGGGGGGGGGGGGTGGCTGCCGGATCTAGTGATGAATGCATGAACACAACAACAAGGAAGAGTGATAAATGAATGAAGACAACAAGAAGAAGGAAGAGTGATAAATGAATGAAGACAACAAGAAGAAGGAAGAGTGATGAATGAATGAAGACAACAAGAAGAAGGAAGAGTGATGAATGAATGAAGACAACAACAAGGAAGAGTGATAAATGAATGAAGACAAGAAGAAGAAGGAAGAGTGATGAATGAATGAGGACAACAACAAGGAAGACTGATGAATGACTGAGAATGTAGACAACAACAACAATGAAGTGATGAATGAATGAAGACAACAAGGAAGAGTGATGAATGAATGAAGACAACAAGGAAGAGTGATGAATGAATGAAGACAACAAGGAAGACTGATGAATGACTGAGAATGTAGACAACAACAACAATGAAGTGATGAATGAATGAAGACAACAAGGAAGAGTGATGAATGAATGAAGACAACAAGGAAGACTGATGAATGACTGAGAATGTAGACAACAACAACAATGAAGTGATGAATGAATGAAGACAACAAGGAAGAGTGATGAATGAATGAAGACAACAAGGAAGAGTGATGAATGAATGAAGACAACAAGGAAGACTGATGAATGACTGAGAATGTAGACAACAACAACAATGAAGTGATGAATGAATGAAGACAACAAGGAAGAGTGATGAATGAATTCACAGACAAACAAGGAAGACTGATGAATGACTGAGAATGTAGACAACAACAACAATGAAGTGATGAATGAATGAAGACAACAACAAGGAAGAGTGATGAATGACTGAGAATGACGACAACAACAAGGAAGACTGATAAATGACTGCAGACAAGAAAGCAAGACAACATAGAGGACAACAGGGAGAGGTAATAAATGATGATTAAGGACAATAAAGAGGAAGGATCGTGAAGGCTAGACCGGAAGTCAGTGTGATGGATAGCTGACCTCCGGGTGACCATAACAACACACCTCCACTATCCTCTATCCTACACAACCCACCTCACTATCATACATCCTTCACAGACTACCCTACACAACACATCTCACTATCATACATCCTTCACAGACTATCCTACACAACACACCTCACTATCATACATCCTTCACAGACTATCCTACACAACCTACCTCACTATCATACATCCTTCACAGACTACCCTACACAACACATCTCACTATCATACATCCTTCACAGACTATCCTACACAACACACCTCACTATCATACATCCTTCACAGACTATCCTACACAACACACCTCACTATCATACATCCTTCACAGACTATCCTACACAACACACCTCACTAATACATCCTTCACAGACTATCCTACACAACACACCTCACTATCATACATCCTTCACAGACTACCCTACACAACACACCTCACTATCATACATCCTTCACAGACTATCCTACACAACACACCTCACTATCATACATCCTTCACAGACTATCCTACACAACACACCTCACTATCATACATCCTTCACAGACTATCCTACACAACACACCTCACTATCATACATCCTTCACAGACTATCCTACACAACACACCTCACTATCATACATCCTTCACAGACTATCCTACACAACACACCTCACTATCATACATCCTTCACAGACTATCCACACAACACACCTCACTATCATACATCCTTCACAGACTATCCTACACAACACACCTCACTATCATACATCCTTCACAGACTATCCTACACAACACACCTCACTATCATACATCCTTCACAGACTATCCTACACAACACACCTCACTATCATACATCCTTCACAGACTATCCTACACAACACACCTCACTATCATACATCCTTCACAGACTACCCTACACAACACACCTCACTATCATACATCCTTCACAGACTATCCTACACAACACACCTCACTATCATACATCCTTCACAGACTATCCTACACAACACACCTCACTATCATATATCCTTCACAGACTATCCTACACAACACACCTCACTATCATACATCCTTCACAGACTATCCTACACAACACACCTCACTATCATACATCCTTCACAGACTATCCTACACAACACACCTCACTAGCATACATCCTTCACAGACTACCCTACACAACACACCTCACTATCATACATCCTTCACAGACTATCCTACACAACACACCTCACTATCATACATCCTTCACAGACTATCCTACACAACACACCTCACTAGCATACATCCTTCACAGACTATCCTACACAACACGAAAAAGACATCGCCAATACAGAATGGGTTAAGTAATATGACGCGTGCCCTCTGCATATTTCACAAAATTCACCAGTGCGCAAGATCGTAAAATACTCGAAGGCTCACAACTTGAACATGACAAGGCAGTTACTGTGTTTAATCTGTTGTCAATTTACAAAAACACCAATTACACGGCAAGAACACATTGCAATGAGCTAACCGAGCAACACTAGCGTACCGGTAAATTAAAGGGAGATTTCCACTTTAGGGATTATTTTCTTTACCCCTTTCTCCCTGATGTTTAGCCCCATTGCTTTTGACATTTTAAGACGTTCGCCCCATTAGTTTGGCGATTTTAAGAACTTTCGCCCCATTTATGTCACTTTTAAGACCTTTTGTGCCATTTGGGTGTCGATTTTTTCCTGGCGAGCGATAGCGAGCCTGTAATTTAAGAGGAATCGGCCTTCGGCCGGGACATTTTTCTACCGAAAAATGTACAAATTTATCTTGAAAGGGGTCAAGGGGGTGTAATTTCAAGCTTGATGGAAGTCTAAGAAACATACTAAAAATCTCCCCTTAAAGAACATACAAATCGGTGTATATGAAAATCACCCGAGTTTTGCACCCCTTTCGCAACCAGTTATTACAATTTGTCGCTTGGCTACGTTACTGTGAAGAAGCAATTATAACCAACAAGGAAACAAAGAGGGTGTGAAAGGAAGTTAGGGAATATTGACAAAAAGGAGGGTGTAAGAGGGGGAGGAGAATGTGCGAACAATAAAGGGGTGAGGATTCTGTAACGGGATTTATTAAATTACTTTTCAATCTATCGGGAGGTCAAGGAAGGAATATATAACGGTATCTATTAATTTATCTATTGCTCTGTAGGTTTACGAATGAATATAAAATGGTAGCCATCTAATAACACTAGATATATAACAGTATCTATGCACCTTTCATCTATCTGGAGGTAAAGATATATCTAATTATTCATAAAACCTATCTACCAATATCCATTTAACATCTATAAATTCATATACCTTCCTTATATGAACAACAAAATACACTCAACAAAAGTATAAACAATATTAACATGTAAAAAGGGGGCTAAAAACACAACTTAAGGGGAGGTTTCTAGTTTGTTTCCTACTCCTCCAACAATCTTAAAATGTCACCCCCTTGACCCCCTTTCAAGATAAATTTGTACATTTTTCGGTAGAAAAATGTCCCGGCCGAAGGCCGGTTACTCTTAAATTACAGGCTCGCTATCGCTCGCCAGGATAAAATCGACACCTAAATTGAACGAAAGGTCTTAAAATTGACAGAATGGGGTGGAAATTCTTAAAATCACAAAACTAACGGGGCAAACGTCTTACAATCTCAAAAGCAATGGGGCTAACCATGAGGGAGAAAGGAGTCAAGAAAAATCCCTCAAGTGGAGACCTCCCCTTAATAAAGACAAATAAAGAACAATTGACGCTTGGTTACGTTAGTGTGAAGAGCAATTAGCTACAAGTAACGAGGACTAAACGGGTTAAAAAACGGCTTAAATTATACCAAAATAAAATAAAACACGAAATAATGTCGTGACATAAATGTAGGTACCTAAATCGATGTAAGAAAAGAGTGAGCTTGCATCGATAAACCTTTGGGAAGCGAATAGCTAAAGAAATACTAAAGGTTGGCCAATTAAGAGGTAATGGGTGGGCAAGGCGTGGGAAGTGTGCTGATAGGTAAGATAATTAAGATACCTTAATGGGGTACACCAGATAACAAGGCAGTGTACACCAATGAGGTTATATCAATCTTAACACAGACAAATTAATACAATGCTTTAATACAATGCTTTTAATACAATGTTTTTAATACAATGCTTTTAATACAATGCTTTAATATATCCCAAATACTTTAAAACTTGGCATTAAGTTGTTTTTATTAGTTTGGTCTCTAGATATCCATCAAGCTTAAGATTACACCCCCTTGAGCCCCTTTCAAGATAAATTTGTACATTTTTCGGTAGAAAAATGTCCCGGCTGAAAGCCGGTTCCTTTTAAATAACAGGCTCGCTATCGCTCGCCAGGATAAAATCAACACCTAAATGGCACGAAAGGTCTTAAAATTGACAGAAATGGGTCGAAAGTTCTTAAAATCGTCAAAATAATGGGGCGAACGTCTTAAATTAGAAAAGCAATGGGGCTAAACATGAGGGAGAAAGGAGTCAAGAAAAAAAATCCCTCAAGTGGAGACCTCCCCTTAAAGGTTCAAATATGTTAAATGGATGTAACTTTATTGCTGATAACAGTTCAGTTGTGGACAGGTGGGCTGGGCTGGGTATATTTCACTACCGGTACCAGAGCGCCATATTTCATTATTGTACACACCTCTAACACCACCAGAACAAATAATTTAGTCCTTTCATTCACCTACAAACTATACATACATTCATAACGACTTCACATTCAAGTCATACCTCCAAAGCCAGTGTATCTGTTTCGTATGTATACACCTATATATTAAAATTATAATAGCCAGCGATAATAATACTATATTGAGTTTTAGAAGTATTGACTTTAACGACAGAATGATCTTAGTGTTAGTAATAATAAAGTACAGTACCAATACAAGTAATATTACTGAAGGAAGTAGGGGATACCTAAATAAAAACAAAATTGGAAAGATGCGAAGATGTGGAAGAAGGAAATAGGAAAAATGGAGGAATAGAGGATAGACAAAATAGAAAGATAATAGCTAATATATCTGTGATTATAGGAGAGAAGGAATAATGACATAACTGGAGAAAAGAAAAATGAGAGAGACAAGCAAATACTCCTGATTGATTATAGAAGGCAAGGGACAATACACAAAATGAGGGCAGGGAGCCAGGCGGCGTGTTTGTAAACAGGTCAGCAAGCAACAGGTTCACTTTAAGCTGTGTGGGGACCGGGAACACCTGTATCACCTGGGCTATATTACTGTACACCTGTCCTCAGTATTACTGTATGTATTACCTGGGCTATATTACTGTATCACCTGGGCTATATTACTGTACATCTGTCCTCATTATTACTGTATCATCTGGGCTATATTACTGTATTACCTGGGCTATATTACTGTATTACCTGGGCTATATTACTGTATTACCTGGGCTATATTACTGTATTACCTGGGCTATATTACTGTATCACCTGGGCTATATTACTGTATCACCTGGGCTATATTACTGTATTACCTGGGCTATATTACTGTACATCTGTCCTCATTATTACTGTATCATCTGGGCTATATTACTGTATTACCTGGGCTATATTACTGTATTACCTGGGCTATATTACTGTATTACCTGGGCTATATTACTGTATTACCTGGGCTATATTACTGTATTACCTGGGCTATATTACTGTATCACCTGGGCTATATTACTGTATCACCTGGGCTATATTACTGTACATCTGTCCTCATTATTACTGTATCATCTGGGCTATATTACTGTATTACCTGGGCTATATTACTGTACATCTGTCCTCATTATTACTGTATCACCTGGGCTATATTACTGTATTACCTGGGCTATATTACTGTATTACCTGGGCTATATTACTGTATTACCTGGGCTATATTACTGTATTACCTGGGCTATATTACTGTATTACCTGGGCTATATTACTGTATCACCTGGGCTATATTACTGTATCACCTGGGCTATATTACTGTACATCTGTCCTCATTATTACTGTATCACCTGGGCTATATTACTGTATTACCTGGGCTATATTACTGTACACCTGGGCTATATTACTGTATCACCTGGGCTATATTACTGTATCACCTGGGCTATATTACTGTACATCTGTCCTCATTATTACTGTATCACCTGGGCTATATTACTGTATTACCTGGGCTATATTACTGTACACCTGGGCTATATTACTGTATCACCTGGGCTATATTATTGCATCACCTGGGCTATATTACTGTATCACCTGGGCTATATTACTGTAACACCTGGCCTATATTATTGTATCACCTGGGCTATATTACTGTATTACCTGGGCTATATTACTGTACACCTGGGCTATATTACTGTATCACCTGGGCTATATTACTGTATCACCTGGGCTATATTACTGTACATCTGTCCTCATTATTACTGTATCACCTGGGCTATATTATTGTATCACCTGGCCTATATTATTGTATCACCTGGGCTATATTACTGTATCACCTGGCCTATATTATTGTATCACCTGGGCTATATTACTGTATCACCTGGGCTATATTACTGTATCACCTGGGCTATATTACTGTATCACCTGACTTATATTACTGTACATCTGTCCTCATTAATACTGTATCAACTGGCCTATATTACTGTACAATGTACATTTGTCCTCATTACTACTGTACACCTGTATTACGTGGCCTATATTACCGGTACTGCAAATCTGTCATCATCAATGTACATTAGTCATCATCACTGTACACCTGTTCTCAATACTGTACACACGTCCTCGTTACTGTTCACGTATTCTAATTATTACACATCTGTACACGCATTTCACCTTTCATATATTACTGTACACCTGTCCTATATTACTGTACACCTGTCCTATATTATGGCACATCACGATCTACTTCCTATAATTTTCATTGGGCAACATTAAGGGGGGATGGGCCGGTTTTCTGGACCACTTTCTCCATCATGTTTAGCCCCATTAGTTTTCAGATGTTCAGATGTGTGCCCCATTAGTTAGACGATTTTAAGACCTTTCGCCCAATTTCTTCGTCAATATTTAGACCTTTCGTGCTATTTAGGTGTCAATTTTTTCCCTAGCGAACGATAGTGAACCTGTAATGTTGGAAGAACCGGCCTTCGGCCACGACATTTTTCTACCGAAAAATGTACAAATTAATCTAGAAGGGGGATCTAATGGGTTTTTTTTTTTTTAATTTGATGGAGGTCTAGGGAGGAAACTAGAAAAATTTGATGGAGGTCTAGGGAGGAAACTAGAAAAATAATGAATACATGCAAAAATCGCCCAAAAAGTGAACCATCTCCCCTTAAAGTTGTTACATTACGGGAGTCTTATTTTGCACGATATCGGCAACAATACTCAAAATAGATCTTCATACGTGGCTGAATGGTTATACGTGGCTGAATGGTTATACGTGGCTGAATGGTTATACGTGGCTGAATGGTTATACGTGGCTGAATGGTTATACGTGGCTGAATGGTCATACGTGGCTGCATGGTTATACGTGGCTGAATGGTCATACGTGGCTGAATGGTCATACGTGGCTGAATGGTCATACGTGGCTGAATGGTCATACGTGGCTGAATGGTCATACGTGGCTGCATGGTTATACGTGGCTGCATGGTTATACGTGGCTGAATGGTTATACTACTTATAAGAAAAACCTGCCACACCGTAATCACCGTAATATTAAGGCAATAACAGTGCTGGTTTATGTGACAAACCTTAAGGGAGCCCACCTCGCTTTTTTCCTCTTTCTCTCCCTCTCTCTTTGGTTTGTATATATTCGGCCTCATTCAGCCTACTGTTTTAAGACGTTTACCCCCATCCAGGTGTCAATATTTTCCTGGCGAGCAAGCATATATACTGTATATATTTTTGTTTTGACAGCAAGCTAAATTTGTACATTTTTCGATAGAAAAATTTCTCCGGCGAAGCCGGATTTCTCCATACAATGCTGGCTCGCTATCGCTCGCCAGGAAGAAATCGACACCTGGATGGGGATAAACGTCTTAAAGCAGTTGGCTGAATGGGGCCGAATGGATACAAGCCAAAGAGAGAGGGAAAGAAAGAGAAAAAAAGCGAGGTGAGCCCCCTTGAGGCAATAAAGGTGCTGGGGTGTGTGGTAAACCTTAATACGCAGTCTGGGTTGGCACGTGCCCTCTCTGTGTGTGTGTGTGTGTGTGTGTGTGTGTGTGTGTGTGTGTGTGTGTGTGTGTGTGTGTGTAAGGCGGGGCCCCCACCTTTACCTTGAAACCACTGACTGTATTGTGTGGCCCGACAACGAGTTTAGTTTATGAAGCGCAACTGAATAGGGACCCCTTGCACTAACAACTTAACCCCTTGAAGCTCTGGCGCGTTTTAGCAGTATATTTTGGCTATCATTAGACGATTTTATGCAGCATAGGAAGGATCTGTGGGTATTAAAAGGGTAATGACTCTCTCAATCAACCCTCTGACTTCCATATACCCTTCCTAATCTGAATAAAATCGTCTAATAATTAACAGAAAACAAAAATAAATAAATGCGTTTTGGAGCTTACAAGGGTTAAAACAAGGATATGACTATAAACAATTGTACGGTCGCATTTGCTTTTGTTTTACTATTATTATAAGATGATGCATCACTGTTAAAGCTTACCATTTGCTAAAACTATATAAAGATGTGTTGTTACTGTATTATTCTATATGTGTTTATTGTGTAGAGGTTCGAAAGCAAGGGATGGGAGATAAAAGTGTTTCGGTCCAACAACAAGGGATGGGAGATAAAAGTGTTTCGGTCCAAGGGATGGGAGATAAAAGTGTTTCGGTCCAACAACAAGGGATGGGAGATAAAAGTGTTTCGGTCCAACAACAAGGGATGGGAGATAAAAGTGTTTCGGTCCAACAACAAGGGATGGGAGATAAAAGTGTTTCGGTCCAACAACAAGGGATGGGAGATAAAAGTGTTTCGGTCCAACAACAAGGGATGGGAGATAAAAGTGTTTCGGTCCAACAACAAGGGATGGGAGATAAAAGTGTTTCGGTCCAACAACATATAATGGCTTCTGACAGTAAATACATAGTGATTCTCCAAACTCAGGCCTGACATGTTCCATTAGCCCAAACTGCCTTAACCAATATCATCGAGTGTAATATAATGTGTAACAAATTGCCCAGGCCGTACTTCAGTCCTCCACAACCGGGCACGCTTTAGTCAAATTAATACAAAAACTACCTCAGCGGCCCAAGCCAAACCCACTTAATTTGTTTCCCTTATCCTAACACACATTAGACCCCTCCAGCCTAACCCAGCCCTCCCTAAACCCTTCCTTATAATAGTTTGCTAAATGATGCTTCCTTTATCTCCTATTTATCTCGTTATAGGGCTTTTATTCTTAATAATCATATAATTTTCATAAATGTAACCCCTTTTTCCCAAGTGATGTCGTAATAAGTAACATTTGACCACTACATCCCAGCTGTCTAGTCCTTCTATTTATCTTCCTAAGTACCCACTTTATCTAGTTCTTTCATTAATTATCCACCTCAATGCGTGCAGTCTATTATCATGGAGGACATTTCCTTAAGACGTTTTAAATAAGTTGTTCGGCAGAGTAGATTAAGAGAGTACCGTAGTGGTTTGTATACTTTGCAACACTATGTTATGTATTATTTTGGGAGTTCCTTGTAACTCCATTTAGCTCCTACCCTTCCCCTCCACCGACCAGACCAGCCATGGAAGGTAAGCGGGCAGGGGTGACATTCCAGCAGGTGGCCTTGGTGCCGTGCCGGGGGGAAGGGCTCACGGAGGACTAGCTGAGGCTGAGCAAAAGGAGGGCTGGGGCTGAGCAAAAGGAGGGCTGGGGTTAAGCAAAAGGAGGGCTGGGGCTAAGCAAAAGGAGGGCTGGGCCTGAGCAAAAGGAGGGCTGGGGCTAAGCAAAAGGAGGGCTGGGGCTAAGCAAAAGGAGGGCTGGGGCTAAGCAAAAGGAGGGCTGGGGCTGAGCAAAAGGAGGGCTGGGGCTGAGCAAAAGGAGGGCTGGGGCTAAGCAAAAGGAGGGCTGGGGCTGAGCAAAAGGAGGGCTGGGGCTAAGCAAAAGGAGGGCTGGGGCTAAGCAAAAGGAGGGCTGGGGCTGAGCAAAAGGAGGGCTGGGGCTAAGCAAAAGGAAGGTTAGGGCTGAGCAGAGGGAGGGCTGGGGTTAAATAAAGGGAGGACTGGGGTTCGCACTAAGGGGAGCTGGGGCTGAGAAAGATATGAGAGGGTTAGAGGTCTTGGGAGCAATAGTCAGAAGAAATTGAGAACGAGAGAGCGAACGAGAGAGAGAGCGAACGAGAGAGAGAGCGAGAGAGAAGGGGGGGGGGGGGGGGGGGGTGATTGGGGCTGTGAGCATTACCCAATAATGGATAGAAAATTAGCGAGACTTGGAGGTTGATAAGTGAACGAGAAATGTTGGGTAACGACGAATTCAGATTAATTAAATTTAAAAAACATCCATTAGATCCCTCTTCTAGATTAATTTGTACAGTTTTCGGTAGAAAAAAATTCCGGTTCTTCCTATATTACAGGCCCACTATCGTTCGCCAAGGAAAAAATCAACACCTAAATAGCACGAAAGGTCTAAATATTGACGAAGAAATTGGGCGAAAGGTCTTAAAATCGACTAACTAATGGGGCAAACATCCTAACATCTGAAAACTAATGGGGCTAAACATGATGGAGAAAGTGGTCCAGAAAACCGGCCCATCCCCCCTTAATACCTAGATGTCTCATTCCAACATGTGATGGTCTGCGGCCGTCTTGGTTTTGGCTGTATCAAGAGTGTGGCCGTCTTGACTGTAAACCCTGGATACACCGTACTGTATATGGTTTGTTAGTTAAGGGAGCCTCCCCACCTCGCTTTTTTTCTCTTTCTCTCCCTCTCTCTTTGGCTTGTATCCATTTGGCCCCATTCAGCCTACTGTTTTAAGACGTTTACCCCCATCCAGGTGTCAATATTTTCCTGGCGAGCGGTAGCGAGCCAGCATATACATATTTTTGTTTTGACAGCAAGCTAAATTTGTCTCCGGCGAAGCCGGATTTCTCCATACAATGCTGGCTCGCTATCGCTTGCCAGGAAGAAATCGACACCTGGATGGGGATAAACGTCTTAAAACAGTTGGCTGAATGGGGCCGAATGGATACAAGCCAGGGAAAGAGAGAAAAGGAGAGAAAGATAAAACAAAAAGCCGGTAAGTCAAGAATATCGTAAGGACTGTGACCCCTTTTCGAGAACTCCAGTCCCTTGTGCTGGACATGCAGTATATGAGTGTGGACATTTAAGGGGAGGTTTTTAGTTGATTCCCTAGACTTCCATCAAACTTAAAATTACTCCCCCTTGACCCCCTTTCAAGATAAATTTGTACATTTTTCGGTAGAAAAATGTCCCGGCCAAAGGCCGGTTCCCCTTAAAATACAGGCTCGCTATCGCTCGCCAGGAAAAAATCGACACCTAAATGGCACGAATGGTCTTAAAATTGACAGAAATGGGGCGAGGGTTCTTAAAATCGCCAAAACTAATGGGGCAAGCGTCTTTAAATCTCACAAGCAATGGGGCTAAACATGAGAGAGAAAGAGGTTGAGAAAAAAATCCTCCAGGTGGAAATCTCCCCTAAATAACGAGGGTGGGGACCGGAGGGCAGGGGCTAATTGGGAGGGTTCGGTAACAGGCAGTTCAGCAAATTGGTGGGGAGGGGAGAGGATTGGAAAGTAGGGTGGAGCAAAAAGTGAAAGAGCAGGACGGTACAAGTAAACAATATTGTGGTACTATCGGATGTGGAAGACAGAGAGATGAAAACAGTGGAAGAAAGAACAATGCAATATGTACCGATATACAGTTTTAGTAATATATGATTCTCTAAATACATATATAACAAACAATAACAAGTATATATCAACTATTAAAAAACAAACAAACAAGCAATAACTGGACAAATAATCATATAATTAATACATAAAACTTTAATAATTCAAAATTTGCATGCAACATATCTCCATGCATACTAAGAATATATCAACAAGAATGAGACAAGAGACAATAACTGGCAAACCAAGCCTTTACATGCAAGGTATTTGGGAGAGGGTGATTACCTTAGGGGACAGTGGCCGGTTTTTGGGGGGCTATTAGTTCATTTATCAATGTATTTTTGAGTGTCCTCACTAGACCTCCATCAAGCTTAAAAATACACCCCGCTAGACCCCCTTCAGGATAAATTTGTAAATTTTTCGGTAGAAAAATTTGGCTGTTTTTTGTTTTTTTAATTACAGGCTCGCTATCGCTAGCCAGGAAAAAATCGACATCTAAATGGCACGAAAGGTCTTAATATTGACAAAGAAATGGGGCAAAAGGTCTTAAAATCGACAAACTAATGGAAGGAACGTCTTAAAATCTCAAAACTAATATGCTAAACACGAGGGAGAAAGAGGTCCATAAAAAGCGAGTAGTACCCCCTTCAGAGACTGCAGCGGCTTAGGGAGAGAGAGAGAGAGAGAGAGGGGGGGGGGGGGGGGGCAGAGAAACAGGCTTGGGGACAAAAGGGGGAGGCTACAACATACAGTGGGAGGGAAAAGAAGGAAAATAGATAAAACACGACAGATAAACAGATAGATAAACAGATAGGCATGAATATTACCCCTTTCAGTACCAGCGACGTGTGTTATTATGTATTCTAGCCATACTTAGACGATAGTATGCAGCTTAGAAAGGATCGGTGGTAGTTAAAATGGTTGGGTGAGATAGGTTGAAGCCTTATTATAGCTAGAGGTCCTTCCTAAGCTGAATACAATCGTCTAGTAGTTGCCAGAGTTATGATAAAAGGAACGTCGCTGGTCCTGTATGGGTCAAATAACATACTAAGGTGAATATAACAATAGTTTAAACAAAAGGGGACACAATAGCTAAACAAAATTATAAATAAATAAATACAAAAACATGTTGATCTTAGATGACGTCATTGAGTAAATGTAACTTTTTAATGAGGTCAACAAGCATCTGTGCCACATTTTTTTAACATTTTAAGCAACACATGATTTGAACACAAGATCCGTGTGTGCGGGTTTGCTCATTGAAACCACCAACCACACACAGAGAGAGAGAGAGAGAGAGAGAGAGAGAGAGAGAGCGAGAGCGAGAGCGAGAGCGAGAGCGAGAGATAGATAGATAGATAGATAGATATAGACAGAGCCAGAGTGAGAGAGAGAGAGGGGGGGGGGGAGGATTCCTGCAAGGGTGGATGTAGGTAGAAGGCAAAAACAGGCCCTCTTTGAATTTAGGGGGCCTGGACCTCTTTGAATTTAGAGGGCCTGGACCTCTTTGAATTTAGCGGGAGGAGAAGGGTTGCCACTAGCCAGGAATGCAGGGGGATGGAAAACTGGGAAACAAAGGAATATGTAGGAATTTTAACCCCTTCAGCGCGATGACGCCTTTTCTACCTTCTATTCTGGCTAATATTAGACGATTTTATGCAGTTTATGAAGGTCGGTTGGGTGATTTAAGAGCTTTAATTACCAAGAACATAGCACAAGACAAAATTGCAGAGTTATGACACGACTTATGACGGTGACTGTACATGGTGGAAGGTGGAGTTATGACACGACTTATGACGGAGACTGTACAGGGTGGAAGGTGGATGGAGTTATGACACGACTTATGACGGTGACTGTACAGGGTGGATTTATGACACGACTTATGACGGTGACTGTACAGGGTGGAAGGTGGAGTTATGACACGACTTATGACGGTGACTGTACAGGGTGGAAGGGTGGAGTTATGACACGACTTATGACGGTGACTGTACAGGGTGGAAGGTGGAGTTATGACACGACTTATGACGGTGCCTGTACAGGGTGGAAGGGTGGAAGGACTCGTGGCAGCAGAGAGGGGCCAGAGGGAACAAACTACAATCACTGAGAAGAATGGACAGGAACAATCGAAGTGGCTGCAAGAGAATCACAAACTGAAAACCAGGTACTGTACAAAGGAGATTAACACGATAAAGGAAAATAATTAATAAATGTGCAAAGGAAGAGTAAAAAAGAAAGATGGTTGGATAGATAAATCGATAAACAGAGTATATATCCCGGTATATATATATATATACTGTATATATAAATAGAGAGAGAGTGTGTGAGAGTGAGAGAGGAGGAAAGGGATGGCAGGAAGGCCTTGGGGTATTATACAGTAATATAAAGGTAGGAGGGTACCCGCACTATAATGACCGGGGACCAGGTGAGACAGACGGGAAGGGTTGAGACAGAGGGCATAGGGGAGACAACGGTAAACACGGGGACGTACGCTCACACACATACAAAACACCAACATACAACATGACACAGTAATAATAAAGGCACTCAAGTAGAACAGAGCACACTAGTATAATAGTACATATACTATAATAAGGTACAAGTAGAAAGACACAACCACAAAACAGAACACAGACATAGAACAGATAACAGAACACACAAATATAATATATAACCGAACACACAGATATAAAAGGTTGCAGCAATAGAATCAGGCACAACTCGAATAGGAGCACCTACTGAGATTATTAGGAACGGGTGACATTGGAGGGTTGGGGAGAGGGCAAAGGAGGGAGGAGCAGGGCGAGAAGGTGAAAGCATAAATACAAAAGGAGATACAATATAGTAGGTAGAAAACATGGAATGAATCCGGCATCCCACAAACAATTTATCTTCGTCACCGTAGAAACAAATAATTATACAATAAATAAATATATACAGTATACCGGCATATATAAATAATACATTTTAAAACCAATACATAAATATAATGGAACCAGAGTCAGCTGACAATGAAGCTGGAGAGGCTTGGAGATGTGTCAAGTGTGGCGGTAAACAACAGAAGAATAAAGAATAAATACCAATAAAAGTTAGTGTGTGTCACATTATATTCGCCTTACCGGTACCTGTATATCTTTTAGTTATCTATTATATTCTTTGCAATGACCTTCGTTTCTTTACGGGGGAGAGTTAAGTGCTCGTCTAGGTGGGGTGTCAGGGTGTATATTGAGGCTGGATATGACTGTGATATCTATAATGGTTTGGGCTTTATCGCAACTTAAGAACATCGGAGAAATATAAAAAAACACTTAGCACACACACACATACACACACGCACGCACGCACACACGCACACACGCACACGCACGCACACACACACACACACACACACACACACACACACACACACACAACTCTTGCTCTCTCTCTCTCTCTCTCTCTCTCCGTCAAAAATAAACAGAGTAATCGTATGAAAGACGGTGATAAGAACAATGGAAATATAAGAGGAAATCTGATGAAAATAATAAGCAAGGTAGAAGAAAAGTGCCAAGTAAAAACGAGTATAGATGGATATGAGTGACAAGGGAAATATAGGGGATGAAGACTGCCAACAAGAAATAACCAGAGGTGAAAAAATAATACATTACTGGAATTAAGAATCCAGGAGAAAAAACAACAAATCTAAGTAGTCAAAAGGGGAAATCAAGGGAGATGGAAACAATCACGAATAAATCACGAGAATCAACCAGAGACAGAAAAGAAAGAAGGAATAGAAAATGGAAGAGAGGTAGACTTATCTAGTAAGAAATATAACAATACACAGATAATAGGATGAAGATGCTGGGAAGACTGTATTCAAATAATATTAACCAATGGATGAAGTGCGACACATGAAATTTATAAACCGGTGTATAGGTCGAAAACACATTATAATATATGCAAGGGGATGAAATACGAGAGGTAACTATTTTTAACTGAAGTATCTCTCTCTCGCACACACTTTGGCTTCTCTTCCTCCCTTAGTAACTAAGGGAGGGAAAGAAGCCAGTGAGAGAGAGAGACAAATATAGCCTAAAACAAATAACAACTAAGGGAGGAAAAAGAGTGGCTCCAAAGTAAGAAAGATTATCCTAGAGATAGATGTGACAGGCTCCGGGTCATAACTTACCAAATGATTGACAAGACAAGGTTAGGACATTAGTATATACAAGACCCTCACCTTCCATGACCGATACCCCAATAATGCTACCTAGCTCTAGGACCCCCCCACCCCCTCCCTCTCTAGTCCATCGCTTAGTCCTTACCTCCGCCAACAAAGTTGGGCGGAGGTTATGTTTTCGCCTCTATTTGTCTGTCTGTCTGTCTGTTTATCTGTAAACAAAATATATCACATTGTTATGAACCGATTTTCACGAAATTTGGCGGGCAGATAATATATGTACCAACGGAGTGATTCAATTTAGGAGGCGATCCGGATTATATCCTGGAACCCAGATACAGATACAAATTTAGGCCCCTGATATTAATGGTTAAGAACCAACCAGTGTACAGTAGGCGGAGGTGTGCGCTCTACCGAGTGCTCCTCTAGTTATCAAAAGAATGCAACATTAATGTTCCTCCTGTGCCCAAGTGAGTTTTGCAAGAGGCGACTACAATGACTTAGTGACAGAAAAAGCACCAATATATAAAAAAAAAATAAAAAAAAATATATATATATATCGGTATATATATATCGTTGAGTAATACTCTACTCTCTCTATTAATCCACAAACATATTTATTTGCATATAAACAGCTTTGTGTGTGTGTGTGTGTGTGTGCCTTTATACCACACACACGAGTTAATGATTGAACGTTATCACAGCACGAAGGACGAGAGCTGAGGTTGTCATGGTGATCACTTGCAGTCACCTCCACCTCTCTGTTATACCTCCAATACCTACCTTCTTCTGTCCTACGTCCAACTCTCATGTTCTTATTTCTACCTCCACCTGTTTACATCCACCTCTCTTCTTACACATACACCATTATACCTCCAATCCCCCACCTTTCTGTCCCTTATCTCCACCTCTTCTGACTCACCTCCCTTTTCCTTCCACTTGTCTTGGTATACCTCCAGTCCTCCACTTATGTTGTCCTTCTACCTCCACATCTCTTTCTCCACTTTTACCCTTTTGATTCTACCTCTCCTGTCATACCTTAGCTTCACTTGAGGTGGTGTCCATCACCTCACACACCTTTACCAATGTCCCCACTTCTCCAGACGTCCTTTCTCCACAATCATACTCGTCCATTTCTGGTCTTGTTTCACCAAAAGACCTTTCCTGTCTGCACCGCGAAAAGACCTTTATTAAGTAAGACCTTTCCAGGTCTGTTTTTTTTTTCTTTCTTTTTTTTTAACTCATCTGACCCATATCCACCTGTCCCTCTACGCTATGTTTTCCACTGTATTGCTATGATTACATCTACCACAGGCTGCTAATATTTATTTGTTAAATGTATAAGTAATATTCTATCTTTTAGTTAATACGAATACTTTACAGTAATTTAATTTTAATTAATTTTATTATGTGTAACTTGAACGAAGCACATATGTACAGTATTATGTTTTAAAAATGTATAATATGAAATACAGACGATTGTGTTCTCTCTCTATCACACACACACACACACACACACACACACACATTGCCCCACCCAGTATTCAACAGCTTGCCCCCCTATATAAACCAGTTTTGTCCTTGCCCCGCCTCCATCTTACACTCATGTGTCTCCACCTTCAACTGCTCCTTTACATCTCCACCCGTCCTATTCAACTCCTTATGCAGCTAGACCGTCTCGTTCTTTGCTGCCAACTATAGAGAGGCTTCGTTCCTTTTACCGTTCTTTGCTGCCAACTATAGAGAGGCTTCGTTCCTTTTACCGTTCTTTGCTGCCAACTATAGAGAGGCTTCGTTCCTTTTACCGTTCTTTGCTGCCAACTATAGAGAGGCTTCGTTCCTTTTACCGTTCTTTGCTGCCAACTATAGAGAGGCTTCGTTCCTTTTACCGTTCTTTGCTGCCAACTATAGAGAGGCTTCGTTCCTTTTACCGTTCTTTGCTGCCAACTATAGAGAGGCTTCGTTCCTTTCACCGTTCACTTCTTCGTTTGCACAGTTGGATACGATAAACTAAATCATACACAACATACAAAACAGCAAATCAATGCAAGTAAGCAGCTAATACCATAATCCCTTAAGGGGAGATATCCACTTGAGGGATTTTTCTCTTTACCCCTTTCTCCCTCATGTTTAGCCCCATTGCTTTTGAGATTTTAAGACGTTCGCCCCATTAGTTTGGAACTTTCACCCCAATTATGTCACTTTTAAGACCTTTCGTGTCATTTAGGGGTCGATTTTTTCCTGGCGAGCGATAGCGAGCCTGTAATTTAAGAGGAACCGGCCTTTGGCCGGGACATTTTTCTACCGAAAAATGTACAAATTTAGCTTGAAAGAGGGTCAAGAGGGTGTAATTTTAAGCTTGATGGAGGTCTAGGGAACAAACTAGAAACCTCCCCTTAACAGAGGATACAGGGATATCAGCTAATCATAGGACCATAAAGAGAGGAGACATAAGAACAAGGAAAACACACTCATCAAAAGCCGCTAATGCCTCATTTAGACATATCAGCACCCCACACCAAAGGCTACGCCGCTCGTTCTATGAAGTTTCCACGGAAAATCTGTTGTCTGACAACATCGGGATAAAGACATAAATGTGATCTTTTAAAAGGATGTTTATGTCACTTTTAACTTAACACAATTTTGCAAACCTGCTAATATAACCACCTTATAACGACAAACCTCCAGTAGCTGCATTATTTGTTTCTTCTATCCTCACATAATATTTACTTTGGTATTATCTACCATGTGCATATACAGAATATCTAAGTCAGCCAGTCAGTCATAAGCCAATACCGTTTTCCCTGAAGGGAGTTGTGGGGGAATCTATCAATTATTGTGTGAACACAAAAGAATAGAATTAAGTTATCACGAGGAAATGACACCCGTCCAAATCAAACAATGATTCACTCTCCATGCAATAATTCCCCCACCTGTCAGTCCCCAAGTCAGTGGCTTCACCCCACGTTATAAACCAGCCTTAATCCAATTATAGTATTTACTCCATCATTTATTAACTGTAAGAAACTATGCATAAAGGTAATGGTAACAAGTTAATATGTCCTCAGCTGGAGAAAAAATAATAACAAAATACAAAACAAAAAACAATAATGCTTATCTGCGCTGCGTTCCTTACCCAAGAAGGTTTATGGTCGCTACATTTATTACAGTGAGGGGTATATTAATTTATTACAGTGAGGGGTATATTAATTTATTACAGTGAGGGGTATATTAATTTTGTCCATCAAGAAGGGATTATATTTGTCCCCAACTGTACAAGACTAGCACTTTTATTCCCAGCTGTGACGCACCCCTCTCGAGACTTTACTGTCCTACCCAACACAGTCTACAACAGGTATATAATGGCCCTACCCAGTCCTAAACCCTCTCATACCCTCTTCTACCCAACACAGTCAACAACAAGAATATTATGGCTTTACCCAGTCCAATACCCTCATGTGTTTTAGACCCCCTCATACCCTGTTCTACCCAACACAGTCAACATCAGATATATTACAGCACTACCCAGTCCAATACCCTCATGTGTTTTAGACCCCCTCATACCGTTCTACCCCACACAATCAACAACAGGTATATTACAGCACTACCCAGTCCAATACCCTCATGTGTTTTAGACCCCCTAATACCCTGTTCTACCCAACACAGTCTACAACAGGTATATTACAGCACTACCCCGTCCAATACCCTCATGTACCGCACCGTATACAGGTACCCTCCCATACCCCTCTTGGTCCAGCTTTGCCTTGCCTCTTAGTTGCTAGATTCCCTTGGTCTGTGTTCAGTTTCCTATATTTTATCGTGCACAGAATCCTGTCCTAATTTGTCTTACATTACCGTGCCAAGTTGTTTTTATAATAATCTGCCCAGCCCTGTCATTTACTATCCTACCTTGTCCTAATATGTACTGTGTTGCTCCCTCACCTCCTGGCCTGTAATCTGTCCAGCTCTGCCTTATACACCCCTGTCACTCCCTGCCTTATCCCGTCCTTTCCTCTCCTGTCAAACCCTGCTCTGCCCTGTTTCTCCTCTCCTGTCAAATCCTGCTCTGCCCTGTTTCTCCTCTCCTGTCAAACCCTGCCCTACCCTTATATGTCTCTCCACGTTTTCTCGAGTCCTGCCAAGCCTGTCCTGTCCTACATTTTCCTCTCCTGTCCTGCACCATCTCACCCTCCGGACAAACCCTGCATTGTTGTCTTCTCTCCAGTCTTTTATTTTCCTACCCTGTTTCCTATAGTTCCCTCTCCTGTCCTGTCCCACCCACCCTCCGGACAAGCCTTATCTAAAGTTCTCTCCTCTCCCGTCCTATTCTGACCCCCCCCCACCCCCCCCCATTCCCCAAACAAATCTTATCTAGGTCTCTCCTCTGCTGCCCTACATTTCCCTTTCCTGTCCTGCCCTGCCCCACCCACTAGACCTTCCGGCCACTCAAGGTAACCCGGGAGGGGCGTCACGCTTGGCCGGCCACACACACTCCTAAGGTCGTCCACACGGCATCATACACAAACAAACCAATTAGTTGTCAGGTAAAGGTAGCCAGATAGATACTAGATAGATAGGTAGGTAGATAAACCACAGGTTGACAGATAGATATATAGATACATAAATACATACTGTACATACAAGCAGCCTACTGAGAATCAGCATATCTGCTTCATCTTTGTTGATTTACACACACACACACACACACACACACACACATACACAATATATATATATATATATATATATATATATATATATATATATACACTGTATATACTGTATAAATATAATTACATATATATTAACCATGGAATAATAAGTATATAATTATTAAATATGCAAAAGGAAATATAACATAAATAGATAGATAGATAGATAGATAGATGAATTATTATAGTTATTTATATAAACAACATACCGGTAGCCTACATATAGCCAGATAAGTAGATATATCAAATAGATAGATACCAAAAAGTGAGTGTGCAGTAGGGCGAGTCACCGAGAGCAAATAGAAGATAGTCAAGGAAGGTGACATGCAGGAAGAAGGGAGAGGACCTGGACATAAAAGAACTACCAACAATGGATAACAAAGAGAGGAGAGCTGTGTGGCGCGTGGAGGGAAATAATAACACCAGGACAAACTGACACGGGAGTTCTCTTTCATGTAGTCACTCTGTTAAGGGGGTCACCGTTTTTTTTTTTTTTAATCTTTCTCTCCTTTTCTCTCTTTCCCTGGCTTGTATCCATTCGGCCCCATTCAGCCAACTGTTTTAAGACATTTATCCCCATCCAGGTGTCGATTTCTTCCTGGCGAGCGATAGCGAGCCAGCATTGTATGGAGAAATCCGGCTTCGCCGGAGAAATTGTTCTATCTAAAAATTTACAAATTTAGCTTGCTGTCAAAACAACAAATATATATGCTGGCTCGCTACCGCTCGCCAGGAAAATATTGACACCTGAATGGGGCCGAATGGATACAAGCAAAAGGGAAAGGGAGAGAAAGAGAAAAAAAGCGAGGTGGGCTCCCTTAAAGGTGCCAGTGTCTCCCCCTCTCTCCCTCTGTGTGGTTTCACTGGTAAGGTCAGTAGCCCGGCATAAGGTCACTTGTATTGCTGACCTTCCGTTCGGCCTACACCAGTCACACCACCACTACAGCTATACCACTTATACATACACCACCATAACAAAACACATGTAGCCCATACACTCTAACACCACAGTTATACCATGTATTTATACACCATCACACCAATCACACTATCACACTATCACACCTATCACACTATCACACTATCACCTATCACACTATCATCTATCACACCATCACACCTATCACACCATCACACTATCACACTATCACACTATCATCTATCACACTATCACACATCACACTATCACACCATCACACCTATCACACTATCACCTATCACACCATCACCTATCACACTATCACGCCAATCACACTATCACACCATCACACCAATCACACTATCACACCATCACACTATCACCTTATCACACCATCACACCAATCACACAATCACACTATCACCAAACCGCAGCCAAACCCCTTATAAACGCACCACCATAAAACCCGTAGCCTATACATACTGACAGCATAGCTACACCGCCACTAAAATACACCACAAAGTATTGCATTTTACTCTCTCACTCACATCACACACACTCACACATATATATATATACACCGTCACACTACACCTATGTATGACAATATGTAAACATAAACCAAAGCACCGCACAACAGCTACCAGTACACCTTATAACAGCTACCAGTACACCTTATAACAGCTACCAGTACACCTTATAACAGCTACCAGTACACCTTATAACAGCAACACCACCAATTACAATACAATACTACACTACACCATTATCTCGTATTCGCCCAAATACATAGCACTACAACCAAAGCTGTTAAACACACCCCATACTATTAGCAATCCACAACCACACCTACCGTACATTCATATCACACCATAATCACTACCATTAAGGGCAGGTTTTTAGTTGATTCCCTAGACTACCATCAAGCTTAAAATTACGCAAAACGTATTATATATATAATATATATATATATATATATATATATATATATATATATATATATGCAGATAGATCGATAGATAGATAGTATATACCGGTATATAAATTGAGTGTTTGTATGTCAGAATTTGCTACGAGGTACTGAGGGTACTATTTTGGCTATTGTGGAAGATACATTTATTGGTAAATAAACCATATCTACCAGTATCTCTTTACCTAACTATTTACCCATCCATCTGTCCGTCTGTCACTTTAAGGGGAGATTTCCACCTGGAGGATTTTTTTCTGAACCTCTTTCTCCCTCATGTTTAGCCCCATTGCTTGTGAGATTTAAAGACGCTTGCCCCATTAGTTTGGCGATTTTAAGAACCCTCGCCCCATTTCTGTCAATTTTAAGACCATTCGTGCCATTTAGGTGTCGATTTTTTCCTGAAGGGGCGATAGCGAGCCTGTAATTTAAGGGGGACCGGCCTTTGGCCGGGAAATTTTTCTACCGAAAAATGTACAAATTTATCTTGAAAGGGGGTCTAGGGGGAGTAATTTTAAGCTTGATGGAAGTCTAGGGAATCAACTAAAAACCTCCCCTTAAATATACATAATATGCACGAGATGAAACTACACCAAAGAGGTACCGGTAAGCCAAACCGTCTATATCAGCCTACTAGTGAAAGTCAACACACTGACACACACACCAAGTTACCACCAAACCGTCTATATCAGCCTACTAGTGAAAGTCAACACACTGACACACAAACCAAGTTACCACCAAACCGTCTATATCAGCCTACTAGTGAAAGTCAACACACTGACACACAAACCAAGTTACCACCAAACCGTCTATATCAGCCTACTAGTGAAAGTCAACACACTGACACACAAACCAAGTTACCACCAAACCGTCTATATCAGCCTACTAGTGAAAGTCAACACACTGACACACAAACCAAGTTACCACCAAACCGTCTATATCAGCCTACTAGTGAAAGTCAACACACTGACACACAAACCAAGTTACCACCAAACACACTGACACACAAACCAAGTTAACCAAACAAACGGGTTGGTTGACACTCCCCCCTCATCTCCACGAGTTGCCCACTGTTCGGTTGCAGAAAATAAACTCCATCGCTCTCGCTCTCTGCCTGCCTGTGCCACGTGTTGCCCCATGTAATAATAACGGTGGCCCTCGTGACCTTTAAGCACCGTTGACCTGCTTGCCTCTGACCTCTCCCTCCAGCACACCCGTTGTGATTTATAAACCACCCGCACGCGACACACGGAACAAAAAGTAAAACAAAGGTTATTTATTTCCTTTATAATTTACGGGTACAGCACGATGACCCGTGGAATATTGGTTAGCGCACATAATCCAAGAGGATTCCCAGGCAGGGGGCATTTTTTTTTGTTTTTAGGGGCACATTTTTTTGTTTTGTTTTTAGGGGGCACATTTTTTTGTTTTTTATGTTTTTGTTTGTCTATGTGGATGAGCGAGACATATATTTGTGTTCTATGTAAGTGATGGAGACAAAAGGCAGAACTACCTGTATCGAGTGCCTCCCCCAGAGTTGAAAGAGTGACAGGGCCAAAATCAAGGGACGTTCGAGCCAAAATGTCTGGACACACGGAGTTTGAAGCAATTTAAGTCATAGGAAGAGGGAAAGACTGATTCTAGGAGAGAGTTCCAGAGCTCAGCAGTTGAATAGAAGAAAGTCTGAGAATATGGACGAGTTTCCTAACATAATATGCCTCTGTTCACCTAGCAGCAAATAGAAACCTGCAGTTAGCGACCATTAATTGTGACATCCCATCTGGGGAGATGAACTGTGTCAATTTGAACATTATGCAGTACGGTAACCCTTGTAGTATCATGTTTTATTTCCCACCAACCAACTTCACCTCTAAACTCAATTAATGAAATCAACAAATACATGTAGCCCTCCAAGGAGACTCGAACCTAGGATACTCACACCGAAATTCCGCGCACTTATGCATTCCAGGTTGGGGAAGGTAACTTGCCAACCACAGACTCTTGATGCTAATATACGGAGATGAGCGCCGCGTATTGCCCGTATGTTTACTTTACTTTTATATATTTCATCAGTCTATCCCTTTTAATCAGGGGACTTAAGGGGAGGTATTCAGTTTGTGCCCTAGACCTCCATCAAGCTTAAAATTACACCCCCTTGACCCCTTTCAAGATAAGTTTGTACATTTTTCGGTAGAAAAATTTCCAGGCTGAAGGTCGGTTCTCTTAAATTACAGGCTCGCTATCGCTCGCCAGGAAAAGATTGACACCTATATGGCACGAAAGGCCTTAACATTGACATAAATGGGGCGAAAGTTCTTAAAATCGCCAAACAAATGGAGCGAACGTCTTAAAATATCAAAAGCAATGGGACCACACATGAGGGAGAAATGAGTCAAGAAAAAAATCCTTCAAGTGGAAATCTCCCCTTTAAAGTCCCCAGAGATGTAGAATGCTAAGGGCTCAAATTCCGCCTGGACTGATGTGTGCCTCACATATTCCAGTGTTGACCCCCAGATGACCTTTATACCTTCCTGTGACCCCCCAGATGACCTATATACCTTCCTGGAACACACACCGATCAACTCGCCCACGGACAGTCTTTGCCGAAACCAGCGTCCAGAGCTACTAACCTTACTGTGAGGGGGGTCACCGATTTGTTTTTTATCTTTTTCTCATTTTCTCTCTTTCCCTGGCTTGTATCCAATCGGCCCCATTCAGCCAACTGTTTTAAGACGTTTATCCCCATCCAGGTGTCGATTTCTTCCTAGCGAGCGATAGCGAGCCAGCATTGTATGGAGAAATCCGACTTCGCCGGCGACATTTTTCTATCGAAAAATGTAAAAATTTAGCTTGCTGTCAAAACAAAAATATATACTGTATATGCTGGCTCGCTACCACTCGCCAGGAAAATATTGACACCTGGATGAGGGTAAACGTCTTAAAACAGTAGGTTGAATGGGGCCGAATGGATACAAGCCAAAGAGAGAGGAAGAGAAAGATAAAAAAAGCGAGGTGGGCTCCCTTAACATTTGCAATCACATTATTCTTGATGATATTAGCTACCATATGTACTCAACTTAGGAAAGACCTCCAAGACTAAACAAATGGAATAACTATCTCAAATAATTCTCCAATAACTGACAGTTCCCTCCTAAATCCCATTTTCTTATGTTCTTAAATCGAATTAAATAATCTGGAGAGATATACTGTAAGCTTGGTCTGACTGAAAGGGTTAGCACACTCTAAAGTTGAATAAGACAGATATACGGTACAATAACATTATAAGACAGATATACGGTACAATAACATTATAAGACAGATATACGGTACAATAACATTATAAGACAGATATACGGTACAATAACATTATAAGACAGATATACGGTACAATAACATTATAAGACAGAATACGGTACAATAACATTATAAGACAGATATACGGTACAATAGCATTATAAGACAGATATACGGTACAATAACATTATAAGACAGATATACGGTACAATAACATTATAAGGCAGATACACGGTACAATAACATTATAAGGCAGATATACGGTACAATAACATTATAAGACAGATATACGGTACAATAACATTATAAGACAGATACACGGTACAATAACATTATAAGACAGATACACGGTACAATAACATTATAAGGCAGATATACGGTACAATAACATTATAAGACAGATACACGGTACAATAACATTATAAGACAGATATACGGTACAATAACATTATAAGACAGATATACGGTACAATAACATTATAAGACAGATATACGGTACAATAACATTATAAGGCAGATATACGGTACAATAACAGTATATAAGACAGATATACGGTACAATAACAGTATATAAGACAGATATACGGTACAATAACATTATAAGGCAGATATACGGTACAATAACATTATAAGGCAGATATACGGTACAATAACATTATAAGGCAGATATACGGTACAATAACATTATATCCAGCATACTTTTTATCTGCTAGCTTCTCAAGTTGTTATATTATAAGCCTAATGGCACTCACTAACTTTTTTTGTATATTTCGTGCCTATTGTAATATATACATTTATAATATCTCTCTCTCTCTCTCTCTCTCTCTCTCTCTCTCTCTCTCTCTCTCTCTCTCAATATATATATATCAGGATAGGATACGTCCATTTAAGGCTATGTTAGGTTAGGTAACTTAGGTCAATATGAATTGACTGGGGGAATATCTGTGGGTGAGCAAACTTGTGTGCAAATATACCTTCCTGGCTTCCTGTCCCCCTCTGACCTGCTCTCCCCTTTAACTGACCTTCTGCATCATCAAACTAGTCGTCATTAATGCAACAACACAGGAATAAGGCATAGGGATAGTCTTCAATGTACCGGAATGTATGTATATATACTGTACACACACACACACACATTTTACGTACGTACACATACACACACACACACACACACACACACACACACACTGCACGTACACACACACACACTGTACGTAAACACACACACACACACAAACACATTTTACGTACGTACGTACACACACACACACACTGTACGTACACACACACACACACATATATATATATATATATATATATATATATATATATATATGTGTGTGCATGTGTGTTTTATCATTCAGCTACTTCATATGTTATTTCATTGTAAACATTGAACGCTTAATTGACAATAAATAGTACACATAAACAGTGTTCTTCGGTTTATCTGTTCAAATTAGAACACATAAATAATGAAACACTTATTATGGGTATCATTTGTTGTTACAATTTAGCTGTTCATTTTACAGTGTAGACACAAACCCTTCGTGTTCATTTTACAGTGTAGACACAAACCCTTCGTGTTCATTTTACAGTGTAGACACAACCCTTCGTGTTCAAGTACAAACACGGCCCAAAACAAACTACCTACAATTAAAGTGTTACTTAAGAAACGAGTGTGTGTGTCACCGTAACTGCCTGGCCTCGGGATTTGTCACTCTTGTTGGCACAACTGTATCAACAAGTTAAATACAGGTATATGTGGGGGAGCTCTCTCTCTCTGTGTGTGTGTGTGTGTGTGTGTGTGTGTGTGTGTGTGTGTGTGTGTGTGTGTGTGTGTGTGTGTGTGTGTGTGTGTGTGTGTGTGTTACTCAGTTACTCAGTTACTTGTTCGTCAAGGGGAATCCACGCAATGCGAGCTAAGCTCATTATTATCGCGCCTCCTTAACTGGGAATGTATTGCGTGAAATGCATGTTAAGTGTTTTATGTACTGTTGGAATGGCTGTGGATGTGTGTGTAGTCTGTATTTTAGCCAATTGGCGACATCGGAAACGAAGGCTTAGGGTGGATCTGTATGGTACCATTCTCACTATAGACGGTACCGTCTCGCCCGAAGGCTTAGGTAGCCATCAGCTTAGGTGAACCATATGATACCCATCTCGCCTTGTACCATTTTTGCCAACCCCAGATGGGACGTCACAACGTCGTCCACTTTTCCAGGTACCTATTCACAGCTAGGTGAACTGAGGCTAACACATGAAAGGAGACAAGCCCAATTTGTCTCCGCCCGGCCGGGGATTGAACCCCCGACCCCTCGTGTGTGAGACGAGAGCTCTACCTACTAGGCTACGGGCTGTGTGTGTGTGTGTGTGTGTGTGTGTGTGTGTGTGTGTGTGTGTGTGTGTGTGTGTGTGTGTGTGTGTGTGTGTGTGTTAATATTAAGGGAACGAGAAGATGTAGGTAAAGTTGGGTGTGCAGTACCCATGTGCGTACACAAAAGCCTACAAAAGAACGTTATATATATATATATATATATATATATATATATATAATATACACACACTTGGCACCATGGACGCCTACTAAATTACAGTGGTGGGTAATAAGTGTTTGTGAATTGTGGTATAAGGAAAATGTAGCCATCCCACACAACTACTGAGACAAGTTGTGGTGATGAGCGGTGGAGATAACGTGGACCTTCCCGTGACCTTACACCGGTTGCCAGGGGAACGGAAAATTGACTGAACTGATATTGTGATTCCAACATTTATATGCTTATTGATAGATTAATGATTGGGTCTAAACATATGAGAAATGGGATATAATGTAAGAATTTCAACTAACGGTAATTTGGGGGGCTACCCTGGTGTATATATATATATATATATATATATATATATATATATATATATATATATATCGTAGTTGATGAAATCCTGAGCGTAAACTTAACAAGCGTAATATGCATATTACGGTACTTATTGTAAGTGCCAAGTCACACATTGCCAAAACCCTTGTTGCAGGTACCGTACCATAGATTTATATATTAAATTATATTATACCCTAATTGAATATATTATTGGATTTTATTGGGAATTGGAAACAATAAATGGCTAGCATGTTAATGCCAATCTACAACGTATCAATCGCGAACACAGTTCGATATTGTTTTCAATAGGTGACTTCGTCAGGTGTGGAGTTACTCAATAACTAGTTTAAAAGACATTCGGTACAGTGCTGACACCCCTTCTTCTCCTCACTGTAATTAATGCTATAGATACCAACACAAGACACAGTACAGTGTCATCCTTTGTAGATGACACAAAACTAAGTATGAAAATATACACATAGGATGACACGGACCGTCTGCACACATACAGTATATACACATAGGATGACACGGACCGTCTGCACACATACAGTATATACACATAGGATGACACGGACCGTCTGCACACATACAGTATATACACATAGGGTGACACGGACCGTCTGCACACATACAGTATATACACATAGGATGACACGGACCGTCTGCACACATACAGTATATACACATAGGATGACACGGACCGTCTGCACACATACAGTATATACACATAGGATGGCACGGACCGTCTGCACACATACAGTATATACACATAGGATGACACGGACCGTCTGCACACATACAGTATACTGTATAACTGTGGTGTACCAGTGGACCAGGGAAAACAACATGCAGTTTAATGAAGACAAATTCCAATTGATACGATACGGAGATAATAATGTCGTTAAAGAAAACAGCAATTACAACAAAAAAAATAATCACGTTATTGAACGTAAAAACAGTGTGTAGGACCTTGGAGTGTTAATGTCAGAAAATATAGGTTTAAAAAAACATAAACGCGTCAAAGTTGCAGCTTCAAAATGGTTACCAAGCTAGATTCTAGGTACCGGTACATTAAGAACACGCAGTGAGTTGCATATGATAATGCTCTTCAAATCCCTGGTTCTACCATGGCTTGAGTACCGCACTGTAACGTATTAACCCTTTCACGCATATGACGCGATTTTGAGCCTATTGGGGATACTTTAAAGCCTTTGTTACCATCAGGGGTATTTATAAACCTTTAGTTTAGTTACTTCAACCCCTGCAGTTGTCTTTGAGTTAGCTGTGGGCAGAAAACTAATTTTGGAGAGGTAATTATAAGAGTGAGAGAACTCTATTTATTATTGCTAATCTGGCAACCTCCGCGTCATATGTGTCTGAAGGGGTTAACATCCCCAAACAAAGTAGGTGAAATAAATTACTTAGAGAGTGTACAAAGGAACTTCACCTCGCATATAAACTCAGTAAAACATGTACACTATTGGCGGCGTTTAAGATCACTGAATTGCACTAGTTGGTGGAGCGTAGAAGGTAATATACACGCGGGAAATCGCAATGTTTACAACCAAGTCTACACACACCGATAGTCATGAAGTTCAGTGATAGGAGTGGCTGAGAATGAGATATTCCCCCGATGAAAAATTGGAGAGCTATGGGCTCGTTGCAACCGGTCGGTATTATCACATAGAGGATCCCGTCTCTTCAACAAACTTCCACGGCGAGTACAAGACATGAGGGGCGTCTCTTTAGACAACTTCAAGAGAGCCCTTGATGTCAAACTTCAAAAAATGCCAAACGAGCTCGTCTTTGCAGGGGACCCTTCGAACAGGCTGCTGAGCCATATCACAACCAAGATATATATAGACCTTGATCGCAACCAACAACAGGGGCGTCGCGCTTGTCGGTGCTACCAGATAATATGTGGTGCAGACTCCTTAGGTAGGTACTACACACATAACTTTTTAAATTCAGTTTAGATATGATCCGATCATCGGAGATGCTAAATTATAAGAAACATCTCAAATAAGTTAAAATTACCCATTAATTTCTATGTTTATTTAGATTTTCATGTTAGACGAGTACGGTACTAGTTACGGGTACCGTACTACGAAAAAGTGTATTAAATAACATTTGGGGTTCAAATTATGATTTTTTTGTAAATACTGTTAGAAATGTGCTTCATGGGCCTTACACCGGACTTATTTCAATTACAAGGTAAGCAATGTTATACCGGTACATAAAACACTTGACCTGTATACCTTATAATTTATCCAAACTTTGGCAAACACTTCCTCTTCTATAATATTAGTTTTAATAATTAAACTGCGTTGTGCACGCTTCCCATTATTCCCTTGTATTTCCATTTAGAACTGTAGAAAAATTGTTCGCATAAGAATGCCTTATCTCACACACACACACTCACACACACACACACACACACACACACACACACACAGTAAATTATCAACGGTGTGTTCCTAAAATATGTTATATTATTTCAGACATATTTTATGTCATTATTGTTTCTTTCTGATCAGATTAAAATAAGCGATACTACCAGTCGTACTCGGAAATAAGTATCTGAACATTATAAACTTTAGTCAATGTAAGTATATAAAATCATTATTGTTATTACACATACAAACTGAGAACAAAGGCAATGCATAATAATAAAAGGCTATGTTTTAGAGATGAAACAAGTATAACATAAGATCTAACAGCTAATCCGTGCTTGTTTCAATCGAACAAATTGTTATATTTAAGCTATCGCCAGACGCTGCGATGCAGATTAGGAAATAAATCGAGTAGTACACATGGATTTACAATATCTGTTACCGTACCGTACCTAACTCATAACAACACAGCCAACACCGAAATAAACAAAGCTATCAACGAAGCTAACAGTGCACTAATAATAACAACAGTGATGCTGCAACTACTACTACTACTACTACTACTACTAATAAAATTAATTAAAATAATATAAATAATGATCATAAACATAATAATTACAGTGATACTACTACATTACTACTACTAATAATACTACTACTCCATTACTACTACTACTACTACTACTACTACTACTACTACTAACACAAACATAAAACTTCTATTAAACCAACCATACCACCACTACGCAACTGACTAGCTCACCCCCTATTAATGCCCGCCAGGTAGCCAATGTCAAGTATCCAAGTATCTAATCACACCATTCTTATCACACACAAGTCATCGGTAACAGTTTTACTCAAGTTATTTTCCTCTCATGCTTCATTTTTTGTCTTCACATCTTCATCATAGCTTTCTTAGTCTAATTATTATGTTCTATCCAACAACCAACTCTACTCCTAAAATCGATTAATGAAATATTACAAACACATGTGGCAATCCGTGGATTCGAACCCAGGACGCTCACACCGAATATCAACACCTTATGCATTACACCACGAAGGCAGTTAAAGAATGGTGGACACTGTCTACGATTTATTATGCAACTTCGAATCCTGCATATCAATCTAAGCATGTACACACATCCCAACTGCAACTCACGTAGGCTATGCATATGTGAATGGAAAGAGCAATTAATTTCAGAGTGAGAGGTTTCAGAGTGAGAGGTTTCAGAGTGAGAGGTTTCAGAGCGAGAGGTTTCCTTATTATATTCAGAAATTAGCTATTTTGGTTTGACTTTGAGAGATTTCCGTATATTATTCAGAAGTTAGCTTTTTTTGGTTTAAGGGGGGTGACTTGCTTTTTGTTATTTCTGTCCTTTTCTCTCTTTCTCTGGCTTGTATCCATTCGGCCCCATTCAGCCAACTATTTTAAGACGTTTATCCCCATCTAGGTGTCGATTTCTTCCTGACGAGCGATAGCGAGTCAGCATTATATGAAGAAATCCGGCTTCGCCGGAGAAATTGTTCTATCAAAAAATGTACAAATTTAGTCTGCTGTCATACAAAAATAAAAAATATGCTGGCTCGCTACCGCTCACCAGTAAAAAATTGACACCTGGATGGGGATAAACGTCTTAAAACAGTAGGCTGAATGGGGCCAAATGGATACAAGCCAGAGAAAGATAGAAAAGGACAGAACAAAAACAGGTGACACACCCCTTAATTTGAGGTTTTCTTGTATTATTAACAAGTTAGGTTTCTTGGTGTCATTTTAGCTTTTGTATTTGATTACCGGTATTCAGAAGTTGTCTTAGTTTAACAAGCTTTTTCTTTTACTCATAGGTTTTTCTATCTCGGTACTGTGCTATGTATTTTTGTATCTATATACTCAGGCACATACTGGTCGACACGAGACAGCGCCCGTGCAGAAACAATATTTAAAGTTCCTATTTTCGGGGTCCGGGACCACTTTCGCGTCCCCTCGCCACTTGTACTGCCTCGTTGATTTCCTAAATCAAACAATAGTCATGTTGTAATAAAACTACTCAAACATTTCAAAAATGTCCTTATTGTAAGTATAACCCCTTCAATACGATGACGTATTTTTTCGTCTAATTCTGGTTACCATTAAACGAATGACTTTAGTATGTAATCTACCTCTAGGACTCAAATGGGTAAATAACGGCTCAGTGTAAACATAACAGACTGTAGGTCCTTCTTAAGGGGAGGTATTTAGTTTGTTCCCTACGTTTTCATCAAGCTTAAAATTACACCCCCTAGACCCCCTTTTTAAGATAAATTTGTACATTTTTCGGTAGAAAAATGTCCCGGCCGGAGGCCTATTGCTCTTAAATTACAGGCTCACTATCGCTCGCCAGGAAAAAATTGACACCTTAATGGCACGAAAGGTCTTAAAATTGACAGAAATGGGGCAAAATGTCTTAAAATGTCTAAACTACTAGGGCGAACGTCTTAAAATCTCAAAAGCAATGGGGCTAAACATGAGGGAGAAAGAGGTTCAGAAAAAAATCCTCCAGGTGGAAATCTCCCCTGAAATTGCATAAATCGGCTAATGGTGGCCGGAATAACAGATACAAAAGGGGTCATAATACTGAAAGGGATGATGGCGGTTTACAGCTCGTCTGCATAATTACCTGAGAGGCCTACAATGCTTCATTAAGGGGAGATGGGTCGTTTTTCTGGACACCTTTCTCTTTCGTGTTTAGTCCCATTTGGTTTGAGATTTTAAGACGTTCGACCCATTAGTTTAACGATTTTAACACCTTTCACCTAATTTCGTTGTCAAATTTAAGACCTTTCGTGCCATTTCCATGTCGATTTTTCCCTGGCGAGAGTGAGAGCAAGACTGTACATTTAAGAGGAACCGGCAATGTATCTTGAAGGAGGATCAAGGGGACCCCCCAAAAAAGCCACTAGCCCCTTAAGAGGATGTTTCTAGTTTGTTCCCTACTCCTCCAGCAATCTTAAAATTTCACCCCCTTGACCCCCTTTCAAGATAAATTTGTACATTTTTCGGTAGAAAAATGTTCCGGCCGAAGGCCGATTACTCTTAAATTACATGCTCGCTATCGCTCGCCAGGATAAAATCGACACCTAAATAGCACGAAAGGTCTTAAAATTGACAGAATGGGGTGGAAATTCTTAAAAATCACCAAACTAATGGGGGCAAACGTCTTAAAATCTCAAAAGCAATGGGGCTAGACATGAGGGAGAAAGGGGTCCAGAAAAAAGTCCCTCAAGTGGAAATCTCCCCTTAACTTGAGACGCCAACAATGCATTGAGGGAGAACACCGACTGGGTTTATCGGAGCATAACAGGGCTCGAGGCAATACTTCATAATAATACATCGGCGTGTGTAAGAAGCGTTCAATCCGTATTGGAGGACACATTTCGACCCATTATTCTGGGTATCATTAAGGGGAGGTGTTTAGTTTGGTCCCTAGATATCCATCAAGCTTAAGATTACACCCCCTTGAGCCCCTTTCAAGATAAATTTGTACATTTTTCGGTAGAAAAATGTCCCGGCTGAAAGCCGGTTCCTCTTAAATTACAGGCTCGCTATCGCTCGCCAGGATAAAATTGACACCTAATTGGCACGAAAGGTCTTAAATTTGACAGAAATGGGTCGAAAGTTCTTAAAATCATCAAAATAATGGGCAGAACGTCTTAAAATTAGAAAAGCAATGGGGTTAAACATGTTTAGCCCCATTGCCTTTGAGATTTTAAGACGTTTGCCCCATTAGTTTGGCGATTTTAAGAAGTTTCACCCCATTTATGTCACTTTTAAGACCTTTCATCCCATTTAGGTGTCGATTTTTTCCTGGCGAGCGATAGCGAGCCTGTAATTTAAGAGGAACCGGCCTTTGGCCGGGAAATTTTTCTACCGAAAAATGTACAAATTTATCTTGAAAGGGGGTCAAGGGGGTGTCATTTCAAGCTTGATGGAAATCTAGGAAACAAACTAAAAACCTCCCCTTAACACGTGTGACTATCATATTGGTGTCAACGATGTATCTACAGACCTGATATTACGAGTTATGACCAAACTACAGTACTAACACCATACATCCCTCACAGAATATTCTTATTTAAAAAAAATTCAATTCGTCTGATAAAGAAAAAAAAAAAAAATCTATGGCGTCAATTATTATGTCATCATTATCCATGGGCTAGATTTTAAGTACGCTATGTCAAATGAAATATTTTATTAAACTAAGGAAAGACCTCTCGAAATCATCCAAAGCGCTTTAGCCCCAAGGTCCACAGATCTGTAAACCTTGCTTCAGCCCTGCAAGTCCTAGAGATCCTCATTTAACTGAATAAACTCGTCTGTCAGTACCAAACATATAAGGCGGAGATGATTAATAATGCTTTAAGGGGAGGTATTTAGTTTGTTCCCTAGACCTCCATCAAGCTTAAAATTACACCCCCTCGAGTCCCTTTCAAGATATATTTGTACATTTTTCGGTAGAAAAATGTCCCGGCCGAAGGCCGGTTCCTCTTAAATTACAGGCTCGCTATCGTTCTCCAGGATAAAATTGACACCTGAATGGCACGAAAGGTCTTAATATGGGGTGAAAGTTTTTAAAATTGCTAAACTAATGGGGCAAACGTTTAATAATATCAAAAGCAATGGGGCTAAACATGAGGGAGAAAGGGGTCAAGAAAAAAATCCCTTAAGTGGAGATCTCCCCTTAAGTGTTGCAATGCCAAGTGTGCGGATTGCCATGACGACGCAAGTGTTCAGTGCATTAAAAACGTGTAAGGGTATCATTCAAGACTAGTTCTGAAGTGTAATTTTACAGCTAATATTAAACTTTCCAGCTTTAGAACTTTGTACACACAACTGAAGGGGAGGTTTCTAGTGTATTGCTTAGACCTCCATCAAGCTTAAAATGACATCCCCTAGACCCCCTTTCAAGATAAATATGTACATTTTTCGGTAGAAAAATGTCCCCGAAGGCCGATTCCTCTTAAGTTACAGGCTCGTTATCGCTCGCCAGGAAAACATCGACACCTAAATGGCACGAAACGTCTTAAAATTCGCAGAAATGGGGCGAAGTTATTAAAATCGGGCAAACGTCTTACAATCTCAAAAGCAATGGGGCTAAACATGAGGGAGAAGGAAGTTCGAAAAAATATCCCTCAAGTGGAAACCTCCCCTTAACCCAACTCCTTTTAAATATACTGAAAAAATATGATTCTAAGAACGCGTAGGTTAGGTTATGGTGTTGGTGTTAAGCTAAAGATAGACAATAAAATAAATAATATACCAAAATTAATAATGCAGTTCTAAAATATTTACCTACATAAAAGAAAAAACAAAACAATTGAAGTGAATCAACGTATAGTAACACAATCAAAGTCACCTACACAACCAACAGAGCTAATAATTTGAACTCTGCACCCAATATATTATATATTATTTTTCCTTTGCCCCTCAACTTTCTCTTTATAATTGCTGAGGGGCACAGGGCCCTGGGTGGGGCTTTGGTTTCCCGGGCGTTTCCGCACCCTCCTCAGCTCCCCGCCATGGAGTGGCTTCGGTCACCCAGGCTTTATTGTGGTCGGCAGGGAGGGTTCTGTGGGGGCGCTCGGTTATGGCCTTGGCCTTGCTCGGGGCCTTGGGGCTGTTCGGCCAGGCAGCTTGGGGAACAACAACAACCCTGCACTCAATACATTATGATACAATTACTACAGGTACAGTATACGCCGCCACTAAACTGGCTTGGTATTATTAATTCATGTGTCTAATCTCAATCATTCAGATAAATTGTCCAAAGTATATTAAATTTTTATAATGCCCTATATACTGAAATTGCTAACGTCTGGATGAAAGAATATTAAATTGCCAAATCTGACACTAGATCTAATAAATGAGCTTATAACATTATATTATGATAGTTCCTGTTTATTAAAGCTCTCCTTTTACTGATGACTAATTACTGCATTGCATCTTTACAACCCACACCTTCTAACCTGAATAACCGTAGTAACATTTATTGGTGCAAGATGGAAGTTCTGATCATTATTGTCCTTCATTCGAACAAATAAACTACAAACATACATTATAGAGAATAATACATTGTTGAAACGTCTCCAACAAGACAAAAAGAGTGTTTTCTGTGGCGTGGCGACAGGTTCGAGCCTTGATGAAGAGGGCCTAGAGTCTAGACTGTCTTGGCCTTGCAATGCGCTATTTTCGCTTTGTGGGTGTACCGTCTCTAGGCTTCTATTCAACACAGACACTTAACCCCTTTCAGACTCATATGACGCAGAGGTTGCCAGATTAGCAATAAGAAATTTATAGAGTTCTCTCACTCTTATAATTACCTCTCCAAAATTAGTTTTCTGCCCGCAGCTAACTCAAAGACAACTGCAGAGGTTGAAGTAACTAAACTAAAGGTTTCTAAATACCCCTGATGGTAACAAAGGCTTTAAAGTATCCCTAATCGGCTCAAAATCGCGTCATATGTCGGAGAGGGTTAAGGGGGGTGACCTGTTTTTTTTTTGTCCTTTTCTATCTTTCTCTGGTTTGTATCCATTTGGCCCCATTCAGCCTACTGTTTTAAGACGTTTATCCCCATCCAGGTGTAAATTTTTCACTGGTGAGCGGTAGCGAGCCAGCATATTTTTTATTTTTGTTTGACAGCAGGCTAAATTTGTACATTTTTCGATAGAAAAATGTCTCCGGCGAATTGTTTAATCGAAGACCTTTTTTTCTAGTTATTAAAAATGTATTCTATGGTGTATTATATGATATATAGAAGCAATAGAACTGCTAATATGACCTGGGAAGTGTATATTAAACCAAATACAAAACTAAGAGCAGTGGGAGAGTGGAGCCTTGGAGGGGGGAGAGAATCCTAAAGAAAATGGATTTTTGAGCACAGACTAAACCAAAAATACATTACTGTATTTACATAGCTGGTCATTAACCTAACCTAACCTAACCTAACCTAACCTAAGCTAAGCTAACCTGGGCATCCTGGGGGCTGCCGCCCCCAGACCCCCGCCTGTCTTGGGTTGAAAAGTGATACAAAACATATCTCTTCCCTCATTATTCAAAGTTTTGTATTTGGTTTAATATACACTTCCCAGGTCATTTGAACAGTTATATTGCGTCTATATATCATATAATACACCATAGAATATTTTTTTAATAACTAGAAAAAAAGGCCTTCGATTAAACAATTACGTAGTTGGCTGAATAGGGCCGAATGGATACAAGCCAGAGAAAGAGAAAAGGACAGAAATAACAAAAAGCAGGTCACCCCCCCTTAATAGGCTTCTTTAAAAACAGTTGTAGAAAAGCCAGGTGTGCACGTCCTCACTCACAGTTCACTGGATAACGTTACCCTCATGCCTCAACGGAAGTCACACACATAATCATCACACATCCCAGGTAAGTCACATTAGGATTCCACTTGTCCGGGCCTGTACGTGTGAAGCAACAGGGTATAGGAGGTATATAGGTTCGGTCCGGCAGGGCACATAGCGGTCAACACGAAGGACAGTTCTTTTCATAATCCCAGATATCCTATCACTATTATGTCTTACAAAATATACAACATGCATCAGTAAATCTAGGCATATCTATCAAGTTCGAGTCATGAGTGAATGTTTACACAAGTTGGAATATACAGTATACAATTCCGCTTCACAATTATAGTAAGTTTGTGCATATAATGTATATGTATGTATAAGTATGTACGTATAATTGTGTGTACAGTATATGTCAACAGTAATAAAAACGTGTACACATGGTTACAAGGAGAGTAAGAGTAATACGGTAAGCCACACACAACAACCGACGCACACACGTGATGGGCTGAGGAGCGCGGTCGACACACGAGCGTAACACACTACACCAGGCGGCACACTAACATACACACACACCGACACACTGACACACGCACGGACATACACACACACCACCAACCACCACCACTCTCACTCCTTACACACACACACACACACACACACATGGAGGATTTATTTCCCATGCTGACACTAATAATAAGCTTAATTAAGGGTGGTCACTGGCTTTTGTTTTTTATCTTTCTCTCCTATTCTCTCTTTCCCTGGCTTGTATCCATTCGGCCTCCATTCAGCCTACTGTTTTAAGACGCTTATCTCCATCCAGGTGTCGATTTCTTCCTAGCGAGCCAGCATTCTATGGAGAAATCCGGCTTCGCCGGAGAGAATTTTCTATCGAAAAATGTACACATTTAGCTTGTTGTCAAAACAAAAATATATATATGCTGGGTCGCTACCGCTCGCCAGGAAAATATTGACACCTGGATGGGGGTAAAAGTCTTAAAACAGTAGGCTGAATGGGGCCAAATGGATAAAAGCCAAAGAGAGAGGGAGAGAAAGAGAAAAACAAAAGCGAGGTGGGCTCCCTTAATATAGGATTATGGATTGATATCACAATCTGGATAACATGAATCTATTGTTGTTACCTTACCTCGAAGGCATATTCACAGTTAAAGGCAAACTCTTTCAAACTCATAACTTTAGCTTTGAAAGACTGATTAACCCTTCTGTACCGGCGACGTCTTTTTCATTTGTATCTGACTATACTTGGACGATTTTGTGCAGTTTAAGAAGGATCTGTGGTGCTAAAATACACAAGCAACAGTGTAAGCAGGAGGGAGGAAGAAGGAAGGATATTTGAAGAGAGGGAAGAGTCGGGAGGGGAATATGCATGGGAGGGAAACGGGTAAAGGCAGAGAAGAAGTAGAGGAAGGGAGAAGGTGGAGGGAGGGAGAAGGTGGAGGAAGGGAGAAGGTGGAGGAAGGGAGAAGGTGGAGGAAGGGAGAAGGTGGAGGGAGGGAGAAGGTGGAGGGAGGGAGAAGGTGGAGGGAGGGAGAAAGTGGAGGGAGGGAGAAGGTGGAGGGAGGGAGAAGGTGGAGGGAGGGAGAAGGTGGAGGGAGGGAGAAGGTGGAGGGAGGGAGAAGGTGGAGGGAGGGAGAAGGTGGAGGGAGGGAGAAGGTGGAGGAAGGGAGAAGGTGGAGGGAGGGAGAAGGTGGAGGGAGGGAGAAGGTGGAGGGAGGGAGAAGGTGGAGGAAGGGAGGGAGAAGGTGGAGGGAGGGAGAAGGTGGAGGAAGGGAGAAGGTGGAGGGAGGGAGGGAGAAGGTGGAGGGAGGGAGGGAGGGCAGTGAAGGAAAGGGAAGAGGTAAATGAAGGAAAGGGGAACGGGGGAGGGAACAATTATAGTAAGAGAAAATTAAATAAATACAAGAGATAGAGGAAATGAGTCAGTAATGAGGGGTGTAATTTTAAGCTTGATGAAAACGTAGGGAACAAACTAAATACCTGTCCCCTTAATATACTGTAAGAAGAGACGACATATTCTAGGGCAGGCAAGTGACGAGGGGAAGGGAAGAGGGGGAACAGTAACTAAAACGGTGCAGACTGTAATATACGAAGTGAAGTTACAAAGCTGTCACACGAGCGCTTTTTCCGTCAATTTTCCATGAGTAACTTTTTTCTCGTCATATTTCGGGACTTGTTTGCACTGGTATCGGTAACTAGACTGAAGGTAGATTATGTTAGGCGGCTGAATTCTGATAAAGTGTAATTTTGTAAGCTTCCAGACCATAATTGATCGTAAACATTGCTCGAAAAAGGGCTCGTGTGACCCCGGCTTTACAAAGGGCACAGGGCAGTATACAGTACAAGCTGAGGAGAATCAGAGGAGAGAAAGATTACATAATACACAGTGAAAATGTTAATTATTATAGGAAGTAAAGTTAAGCAGGAGTCACACGAGCCATTTTTCGAGCAATTTTTACGGGCAATTGTGGTCTGGCGGCTTCAAAAATTACAATTTATCAGAAGTCACCCGTCTCACATACTATACTTTCAGTCTAGTTACCGATACCAGTGCAAAAATGTCCCGAAATATAACGAGAAAAAACTTGCTTATGGAAAATTGACGGAAAAATCGCTCGTGTGACAGCGCCTTTACACAGAAAAGGAACGAAGTATAAGAAGAGAAGGGGCAAAGGGGAGTGAAGGTGGACATGGAAGAACAGATTACACGAACAGTGATAATTTTATATTAGTTAATTACAAAGGAAGGGAATGGGAGTCAAGGAAAGGAAGGGAATGGGAGTCAAGGAAAGGAAGGGAATGGGAGTCAAGGAAAGGAAGGGAATGGGAGTCAAGGAAAGGAAGGGAATGGGAGTCAAGGAAAGGAAGGGAATGGGAGTTAAGGAAAGGAAGGGAATGGGAGTCAAGGAAAGGAAGGGAATGGGAGTCAAGGAAAGGATGGGAATGGGAGTCAAGGAAAGGATGGGAATGGGAGTCAAGGAAAGGAAGGGAATGGGAGTCAAGGAAAGGAAGGGAATGAGAGTCAAGGAAAGGAAGGGAATGGGAGTCAAGGAAAGGATGGGAATGGGAGTCAAGGAAAGGATGGGAATGGGAGTCAAGGAAAGGAAGGGAATGGGAGTCAAGGAAAGGAAGGGAATGGGAGTCAAGGAAAGGATGGGAATGGGAGTCAAGGAAAGGATGGGAATGGGAGTCAAGGAAAGGAAGGGAATGGGAGTCAAGGAAAGGAAGGGAATGGGAGTCAAGGAAAGGAAGGGAATGGGAGTCAAGGAAAGGAAGGGAATGGGAGTCAAGGAAAGGATGGGAATGGGAGTCAAGGAAAGGAAGGGAATGGGAGTCAAGGAAAGGAAGGGAATGGGAGTCAAGGAAAGGAAGGGAATGGGAGTCAAGGAAAGGAAGGGAATGGGAGTCAAGGAAAGGAAGGGAATGGGAATCAAGGAAAGGAAGGGGATGGGAGTCAAGGAAAGGAAGGGAATGGGAGTCAAGGAAAGGAAGGGAATGGGAGTCAAGGAAAGGAAGGGAATGGGAGTCAAGGAAAGGAAGGGAATGGGAGTCAAGGAAAGGAAGTGGTAAATGGATAGGACGATTACATAAACAATGAAGATTACAATATTGGAAGTAATCTTACAAAGGAAAATAATGCACAATATAAGAAGGGAAAGAGCTCAATGAAGTGAAGTGGTAAAGGAAGCAAAGATCACACACATTATATAAGCAGTGAAGTTACATAAACAAAGGTACGAATAATAAGACATGAAAGAGCTCAAGGAAGGGAAGATTACATAAACAACGAAGATTACATAGGGAGTGACGTTACATAGGAAAGGAATTACATCTAAGCATGGAAGGGGCTCAAGGAAGGAAGTAGTAAGTGGAAGGGACGATTACATAAGCATTAAAGGCTAATTAGGAAGTAGTTACACAATAAAATAATTAATAATATACGAGGGAAGTTGAAAATGACAGAAAATGAGATATAAACATTATATAGGAGGCGAGGTTACATAGGAAAGGAATTTAATCCAAGAAGGGAAGGGGCAGAAGGAAGGGAAGGGGGAACAGGATAAGGGAGGGAGGGGCTTGCGGCAAAGGGGGCGGGGCCGAGGGATGTGTGTGTGTGTGTGTGTGAGGGGGGGATAGGAGAGGGGGATGTAGGATGAGACCTGAGGCAATGCAGGAGGGGCGAACAGGTGAAGGAGGAATGTGGTGGTGGTGGTGGTGGACGATAAAGTGGAGGTTGAAGAAGAAGCGAAAAGGGGATTAGTGTGTGTGTGTGTGTGTGTGTGTGTGTGTGTGTGTGTGTGTGTGTGTGTGTGTGTTATTAGATTCCATGGACTTCGCATGTATGTTAACCCTTTGAGTACCAGCGACGTGTGTTATCTTGTATTTTAGCTATAATTAGACGATATCATGCAGCTTAGGAAGGATCTGTGGTCGTTGAGAGGGTTGGTTGAGATAGTCTGAAACCTTATTATTGCTAGAGATCCTTCCAAAGCTGAATAAAATCGTCTAACAGTAGCTAGAAAATAATGAAAAGGACGTCACCGGTAATGTACGGGTTAATGGTTTCAGAGTAACATACACACACACAAATATATAAATATAGGTTGCAGTAAGGGGGGAAGAAAGTACAATATGTATGAGAAATAGGGTAGAATATGTAAATTGTAAGATGACAGGTTGATGAAGGGGGGAAATAAAACAAACACATATATTTAACCCATTCAGTACCAGGGACGTCCTTTTCATCATATTCTGGCAACTATTAGACGATTTTATTCAGCTTAGGAAGGATCTCTAGCCATAACAAGGCTTCAAGCTATCTCAGCCAACCCTTTTAACTACCACAGATCCTTCCTAAGCTTCATAATATCGTCTAAATATAGCTAGAATAAAACATAACACACGTCGCTGGTACAGAAGGGGTTAAAGAAAGGGAAATGGGTTTGGAGGAAGAAGACAATTCGAGGGTATGAGGAAGGAGGTAATAAAGGGTTGAAGGAAGAAGGCAATTCGAGGGCATGAGGAAGGGGGTAATAAAGGGTTGAAGGAAGAAGACAATTCGAGGGTATGAGGAAGGAGGTAATAAAGGGTTGAAGGAAAAAGACAATTCGAGGGCATGAGGAAGGAGGTAATAAAGGAAGAAGACAATTCGAGGGTATGAGGAAAGAGGTAATAAAGGGTTGAAGGAAGAAGACAATTCGAGGGTATGAGGAAGGAGGTAATAAAGGGTTGAAGGAAGAAGACAATTCGAGGGTATGAGGAAGGAGGTAATAAAGGGTTGAAGGAAGAAGACAATTCGAGGGTATGAAGAAGGAGGTAATAAAGGATTGAAGGAAGAAGACAATTCAAGGAAAAGGCGACAGATCCCGAGCTGACTGGAGAAGGAGACAGAAAAATCCCACAAATAGTGATATAAGAAAAATCCATGTTCTAAAAATACCTATGACGGAACCTGACCTTGTCTAACCTAACTTAGCTTGATACAACCTGGCCTAACATAACCAGAATGAACTAAAATAACTTAAAATAATATCACACTAATATAATATGATGTAATGCAATTGAAATTATGACATTTATACATGTTGATTTTGTTCTAAGGGATTTTTTTTTTTTTTTTTTTTTTAAGGGAATGTTGTCAAGGAAACATGTCGAAAACAATAAGAGGGGAATACAAAACGTGTTTACGACATTAAGAGTGGAAAATACCGTGATTAATCTACACTGTAAACAAGGCTGCGCCTTTTCCTTCAATTTTGTCTGTTGGACGTTGATTTCATTCAGGCTAGGCATTACTTTTGGAAGTTAAATGGTTAATTTAAGGGGAGGTGTGGTGGAGTGGTCTTGCCACTGGCCTGGTAATCCAAAGGTCCCGGGTTCAAATCCCGATGTATCAATGGGAAGATATTATTGGGATGGAATTTGTGCTGTACCTAGTATCAGTGCATTACCACAAAGCCCACCGAAACGTCAATAAAATACCCTCATTGTTCCCTGATTAAATAGCACTGTATGAATATTCCCATATTCAAAATATGCTATAGGGGTGCAATGCCTGGTGAGTTATCTGCTGCTCAACAGGTTGGCGTTGTGTGTGTGTAAGTGTGAGAGACCGAGTGAAGGGAGTGAGACAGTGAAGCCCGGGAAACGAGGTGGCTTCAGAGATGGGGTCGTTTCGGGCCATGAGTGAGCACCGTGCCATCATGTGAAGGCAGATGGCAGGTGCTCGTGTACTCTACGTGCTTCACATGTCTCACTCCCTAGACTGGAACAAGACCTCACGGGCTTCACTGTTCATTGTAAAGCGGTGAATGTTAAGGCTCTCAGCCTATGCCCGAGAGGAAGTAAGTTGGAATATAGAAAAAAAAAAACAAAAAAAAAAAAAAAAAAAATTGAGACATCCTTACCCTTTCCATTTCTATAATCATTCCTAAACTTCATACAATTGTTTAATGCCAGCCAGAATACAATATAAGAAAATGCGTCCTCAAATACTAAAGGAGTTAATTAAGACAGACAAAAATGATCCATGGAAAGGAATTGAAAGAAAAAGAAAAATAATTAACATAACATAAATAAAAAAAGAAAGTCAATCTACATAAACAAAATCAATCCAGTTATGACGATTGGAACTAACAATGAGCAGCCGTTATATTCTTGGGGAGAGGTGTGAAGGGAAAGAACGAAGAATACGAGAATGAGCTAACCTAGGCACCACCAAAGACAACTGAATTGCATATCGGAATCGAAAATTTATCACACAAATCTGCCGAGGATAAAAAAAAAAAAAAAAAAAAAAAAAGAGAGAGAGAGAGCGAGAGATGATTGAAGGATGGATTGAATTGAAATGTCTGTGTGGTGGAAGGGAAGCTGATAAATAAAGAAGAGTAGATATGCAAACAATATACTCTCCAAAACACATAAAGTACATACAAAATAACCATAAATACAAATTAAGTAGGACAGCATTAACAGATACAAAAATAAAATATAATAAAAATAAATATGAATCCAGATAAAATTAAGAACACCTGAGAACCGATCGAGTTACTGGCAACCGAATTCCACCTGCAGATACAAGAAATGAGACAACACTTACACACACGGAAACAGTACCAAAACATAAACCCCAAAACAATGTCAGAACAACACGCAAGCTTCTTAGGTGTGAACATACTTACACAAACGGAAACAGTACCAAACATAAACCCCAAAACAATGTCAGAACAACACGCAAGCTTCTTAGGTGTGAACATACTTACACACACGGAAACAGTACCAAAACATAAACCCCAAAACAATGTCAGAACAACACGCAAGCTTCTTAGGTGTGAACATACTTACACAAACGGAAACAGTACCAAACATACCAAAACAATGTCAGAACAACACGCAAGCTTCTTAGGTGTGAACATGGGTGAGATTTGAAAAGGGTTGATGTAACTTAACCACGGGAGCAAATGCAAGAAATAGGGAGAGACGATTGAAGGATGGATTGAAGTGAATGTGAAGAGAAGAGGAGCTAATAATTAAAGGCTAGTAGATTGGAGTACATTATAAGACACACAATATATACACGGCACCATAATCATAAGGACAACAAATTAAAAAGGAAATGATTAACAAACGTGACAACTATACAAAGAAAACAAAAACATGTGAACAATGGATCGAGTTACCATGTTATAAACCAAGGTATATACAGTAGATAAGAACGTCACCTGAAGACAACACAAGTGAGACGACACTAACAGAGCCTGAAGCAGAACTAACAAAAAATAAAGCCAAGACCACTCTGGAAAATACGCAGGTCTCTTAGATGTGAACACGGGCAAGATAAGAATTGGAGGTCAGGTAATTGTCGGAGGGTTTTCTTAAAGTTAGGGCTAAACTGGTCTACAACATTACTACGCAATTTGCTCCACACATTACATATCTAGGAAGGAGGGGACAAATACCTGGCTTCCTGGGATTGTTTTTTGTTTAATTATTTTTGTTTGTTCAATTGTTTCTAAACGATATAATACTTTTTTCATATATTATTATATGGAAAATTATGTTTAAGATATGTGTTTATACTATTCTACCGTGTATACAGTATATCGTAAATATACTTGAGCATACTCGATATATTTGAAGGCTGATCTACCTTTTCACTTATGTTAACTACCTTTTCACTTATGCTTATGGGAACAATTATTTTGTTTTGTGAGTCAATTATTGTTGTTTCGTTGTTTCCACATAGCGATTTTGATTAGTTGTTTTGCATTTATATTGTCTTTGTCCCAGTTTTGGTTTGTTTAGTTTGCATTTTTATTTTTTTTTTATTTTTAAAGTTTCTGCATCTCTCATTGTGGTGAGGTTGTGGAAGCATGAAGAGTGCATAAAGAGCTAAATATATACTGTTTACTTTAAAATATGCTTAGTATCAAGAACAATAGGCACTAGGTTCACGTAGCTATATAATGATAAAGGTACTCTCAATCTCTTAATATAACATTATTATATTTCATGACCTACCAACACACACACACACACACACACACACACACGCACACACACACACACACACACACACATTTCGTAATATAATAATAAATTTAATAATAAAATTTGAAAGAAATATCTGAAGTTATATTAAAAGACAGTGTACTTACTCTAATACAACTAGAGTAAGTACAGTCTTTTAATATAACTTCAGATATTTCTTTCAAATGTTATTATTAAATTTCTTATTATATTACGAAAAGCCTATTATAGCCAATTCAGAACAACAAAGTTTGCATTATAGTTTGCTAACAATTGTCGATTCTGATACTCTTAATAAGGATAACTTAGGTTAACCTAATCTTCATTCCTTGAACTTGAAACACGGCACGAGCAAGTATATACAATAAATACTTACTTTTACTTTGCAAATATTTATAAAAAAGAAAATCACCTAGATCTAACCTTCCCTAACCTAATATTAAACTATCCTAACTTACATTAATTTACTTTAACCTAATCTAACTTAACTCGACTCTAACCAAAATAGCATAACGTAACTGAATCAACTTAACCCCTTCTTTACCGGTGACGTCTTTTTAACTATATTCTGGCTACTGTTAGACGATTTTTCCAGTTCAAAAAGGGCTTCCATCAATTACCAGGCTTCGAACTATCTCACTTAACCCTTTTTACTACCCCAGATCCTTCTTAAACTGCATAGAATCGTCTAAATATAGCTAGCACACAATTAAAAGACGTCCCCGGTACCGAAGGGGTTAAATTTGGGCGGAAACAAAAGTACAGGAGAAATGACTTGAGGGCAAAATGAGCAGATACTAAAGAACCAATAGCTCTGTTGCTATTGACTTTCCTTTGTACTGCTTCCAAGGTACACATATCTTACCATACTAATGAGGTATTGGCAAGGTACCGAGCTGGAGGTAAAGGACTGCCGGGAGGGAAATACTGGGAGGGATGGGGGGGGGGGTTAGTGTAGAAAGAGAGAGAGAGAGAGAGAGAGAGAGAGAGAGAGAGAGAGAGAGAGAGAGAGAGAGAGAGAGAGAGAGAGAGAGGAGAGTGTGAGAGAGAGAGAGAGAGAGAGAGAGAGATAGAGAGTGAGAGTGAGTAACGGCAGGGGAGACAGAATCATAGACAGTGATCGAAGAGGAAATTGAAGAACACAATAACGAAAGGGGATGGAAAGGAGGGAAAAGGGATGGGAAGGGGGCAATGTGAACGGATACCAAAGAATCAATGGATTCGTGGCTATTGACTTTCCTTTGTACTGCTTCCAAGGTACACATATCTTAACATAATAATTAGGTACTGGGGAGGGGCTTAGGGTAAAGGACTGCCGGGAAGGGGGGGGGGGGGGGGGGAGGGGGTTAAGGAATTTGTGGAAAGTTGGGATATATTTGAAAGAAGTGTGTCCGTTTATTTTTTATTTTATTTTATTTTATTTATCTTTGGGGGGAGGGTTATGGAGGAGAGGAAGACATGTATAGGGAAAGGACTGGATGGAAAGGGGGCAGAAGGAAAGGATATAATGGAGGAAGAAGGAGATGGAACGGTAAAAGGAAAGGCAGCATGGAAGGGGAGGAAGAGTGGAGAAAGAGATGGAAGTGAGAGAAGAAAGAGATGGAAAAGTGGGGCTGGTAAACTGAAGGAATCATAGAAGAAGGGAGGGAGGGAGGGGGTGATGAAATGGCTAAAGGGAGGGTAAAATGGAAAGGAAGTGATGGCAGAGGAGGTGGAGGGAAGAAAGGGAACCAGAACGAAGGAAGCAATGGGAGAGGAAGTGCAATGCAGAACGGGAAGAAAGGGAAATAACAAAAGGACACGATGAAAGGGGAGGAAGACAAAAGTAGGAGGAGATGACAAGTGGACAAAAGCGAAGGAGGCGATGTTGAGAAAAGGATCACGGGATTGACTAGCGAGTGGAAAACATGAACAAAGAAAAGGATCACGGGATTGACTAGCGAGTGGAAAACATGAACAAAGAAAAGGATCACGGGATTGACTAGCGAGTGGAAAACATGAACAAAGAAAAGGATCACGGGATTGACTAGCGAGTGGAAAACATGAACAAAGAAAAGGATCACGGGATTGACTAGCGAGTGGAAAACATGAACAAAGAAAAGGATCACGGGATTGACTAGCGAGTGGAAAACATGAACAAAGAAACGTGCAAAGACTGAAAGGGTTGAAGAGAAGATAGAGGAGAAGGTGGGGGGGGGGAGGCGGGAGAGGACAACTGATAAGAGGAAAAGGATGGATGGGGGAGAAGAAAGAGGGGGGAAGGATGGGGGGAGAAGAAGGACGGGGGAAGGATGGAAGAAAGAGAGGACAGAAGAGGGAGAGTAGTAATAGTAGTAGTAGAAAAAAGGGGGAATCTAAGGAGTGAAGGGAAGGGAAGATGAAAGGAGAGGGCAAAGGGAAAAGGGAGAAATGGTGGTATGAAGATTGTGGAGAGGGGGAGGAGGAGGAGGAGGAAGGTAAGTGATGGAAGAGGAGGGGTCAGAAGCGATGAATGGGACAGACAGGTTTGCAAGAGAGAGAGAGAGAGGGAGTGAGAGGGACAGGAAATAGGGTGGTCTCAAGACAGAATTGAAGGGGTTACACAGGAGGGAAGAAGACGTACACATAATTGAAGTTATACTATAAAGAACAGGAAACACTACAAGTAAAAACGAGTACTGGTGGACGAAGTTAGCACAAATATCGAATGCATTAAACACAAGATGAATATAAAACAGACTGATTAGAACAGAAGAAAAAACACAATTAAAAATGTGTACACATGAAAAGAGAACACATACAATAATAAGAATTCAGAAGTATGAGTAAGTAGAAAAACTTCCAATATATAGGAATGTGTGTGTGTGTGTGTACGTGCGTGTGTGTGTGTGCGCGTACGTGCGTGTGTGTGTCCCTCTAAGCTAATAATAGGCATCTGGCAAAAAGGAAATGACAGCCGATATTATAACATGTTTCCACCCAGATAAAGTCCAGGAGCAGACACAACAATTATACTGTATAACGGTATAATATATAGAAGGACGAGGGGAGATAAAGCCAGTGACACACGTGGACTTGTATCGGATACTAGTTTACGAGTTACTTATCACACTCAAAGTATATTAAAGACAAACCTGATATTAGACCAATTCTACTTCCATCTTCACGTTAAATTAATGTTAGCAGCCTAAAATAAACAAAAACAAACACCAAACAAATGAAAGCAAACAAATAATAAAAGACTAAAATACCCTGGCGTCTAAATCATGGAGTCAATGAAGAATGCATTGACAAAATATACAGACAAACAGATGGCAATGCAAGACAGTCTACACCATCTTCTACCACGCACAGGCGCCCTTCTGATTCATAACATACTTCTAGGAAACTCCAGCCAAATAGTTATGACTACCCAGATGAACAGCAAAGATGTCAGCAATAGCCCCAACTGTGCTAAAACCCTGACACAACCAATCTGGCATTAGGATCACAGAGAGCTGAATTAACCCTGACACAACCAATCTGGTATTAGGATCACAGAGAGCTGAATTTACAACCAACTGACTCAACTGACTTAACAACCAATGAATAACCGAACAAGTTACCACTGAGATTATAAGCCGCACCATCCAGCTTCGAACCAACAATTCTCTCGTCTCGCAAGCATAGGACAATCTGCAAGCTGAATTTCCAACCAGCCCCCTACCCAACTCTTTACCTTGAAGCAACCCGGAGAGACCAGCAACGCCACCAGCGATGCCAGAAACAATGTCGCCCCTTACTTCACTGCCTTCTATGCCCGGCAAAGGACTGTCGGCCTCGCAGCTTAATAGGCACCATCACCCAAGATCTCTGGTAGATGTTGGCACCAGGAATTGAGCTGCCTTCACACATTAATAACATTAGTCCCAATAAAATCTGAACCAGTGTGATTTCTTTGAACCCAGTAAATGTCCATAATTTCAGAATTGGTTAAACTAAGAGCATACTAAATCAGGTCAATTACTTTTACGCAATTATTGACTCTGATTGTAGATGCGGAAACAATGCTTATCAAATAATTTACTCTAGGCACACACACTCACATACAGTGCCGAAACGATGTTCTACATATGTGACAATGGGTTACATTTACACACAGATAAGGAATAAGTTCCGTTAGAGTAATTTAGGTTAAGTAAAACTAGTTGCATTTGTACGTGAGTGTGTGTGTTTGAGAGAGAGAGAGAGAGAGAGAGAGAGAGAGAGAGAGAGAGAGAGAGAGAGAGAGAGAGAGAGAGAGAGAGAGAGAGAGAGAGAGAGAGAGAGTGAGAGTGAGTGAGATATTTTAGGTATGACTGAGAGATACTTTACTCTAGATAAGATTGACTAAAAGGAAGAATAGAAGATCTAGCGCCTTTACGAACAATGACATCTAGAAATTGTGGCCAGACGTTTTGACAGTATTTAATAATATCAACAGTGATATTTAAAAATCACAAAAATACAATTAATATGCAAAACTTGATCACGTAAAGTAATAAATCAGGGTAAATAGAAATGTAACACAGGAAACACACGAGTCATCAGAAAAGGGCACAGCAACTAAAATTATATAAATCTTAATTTTCCAGTCGAATTAACATAATTTTTAATTACAAAATTGAAAAATAAATAAAAATAAAAATAAAACTTAGAGTACACTCGCGATTTAAAGTACTTTACGAGGGATTGCTGATAAGGTGTTGTTAACCCCTAAGTGTCGGGGCGCAACATAAGTCGAGTTAAATAAATCTGGACTATGTGGCGGTGCGCAACATAGGTCGTGTGGCAATTTCAGCACGTAATGTTGCTGAGAGAGAGAGACAAGTGGTGGCAGGAGAGTAGCGAGCGTATGACTGCTCCAGACCACCGCGGCAAACCTACTGACACGAATCCCACCTCCTCCCTCCCTCTCTCACTCGCTATATACGGAATTGTATGGGGAAAGTGCTGAATTACATGCTTTTTGCACTCGCGTTGCGCGGTTGTTGCAAGAAAACTAGCCATCATAAAAGGATCGTTATGGTGTCATTCGAAAGCTCTGTTTATGCCCTTTCAGGGATAGATACTTGTTTTACGCTCTGGGTCTTATTTAGGCATGAAAATGATCACGTAAACAGCCCTATTTTGGCTAAAAACACCCCGCTGGGCGGTACATATAAATAAACCGCCTAGCCCGCTAAATAAGGGTTAAGGGACGGTTTTAGTTTGTGGATATACAGTATACCAATTCTAATGTTCTTAAGTCAGCATAATGCTATACATTGACACCAGAATGAGTTTTCTAGCTCGCGAGGTTCAAGCACAGCGTTACTATAGACATCGGCAATATTCGCTAAAAATCAGCAATTTTTCACTACATTTGTCTTTGGCAACACTGACTATGTCTCGCGAAATGTGGGCGAGAGCTTCAGTGCTGCGGTGATCCAACTGAGCAGACGGGGGCCTTCCGCGCTCCTGATCACTCACGCTCGTCTCCACAGGCTATAATGGGCTAATAATTCCAGAATTGTTCCAGAACAGATTCCGCAGTGAAAGGGTTAATAAAGCTTGACTGTAAAGGTTGTGTTTATGAGCGCCAATTACTTTTTATTTGCTTATATTATAAAGATAATTCAATGTTGAAATAATTGAAGGTAGCATATACATTTTGAGCGTGACTGTACCTGGGCTTAATTCAAGCCTTAGTTTGACCATGCTTAAGGGGAGATCTCCACTTGAGGGATTTTTTTCTTGACCCCTTTCTCCCTCATGTTTAGCTCCATTGCTTTTGAGATTTTAACCACGTTTCGCCCCATTATTTTGACGATCTTAAGAACTTTCGACCCATTTCTGTCAATTTTAAGACCTTTTGTGCCATTTAGGTATCGATTTTATCCTGGAGAGCGATAGCGAGCCTGTAATATAAGAGGAACCGGCTTTCAGCCGGGACATTTTTCTACCGAAAAATGTACAAATTTATCTTGAAAGAGGGTCAAGGGGGTGAATTTTTAAGATTGCTGGAGAAGTAGAAAACAAACTAAAAACCTCCCCTTAATGTTAGGCCTATATATTACATATTTTAATTTGCACTTATATTTTGCCTTAATTTTAATGTTCAAATCTAAATATTAATACCAAAAGCGTTTATTTGATATCAAAATATATGTTTATACTACGATTTATGTATAATTAACCTACCGGTATCTCCTATATTACATTACGAAATATTTCACATACATTTGAAACCATTATCTTCCAAGTAATTAATCCTTGATATTTTTTCTGACATCACGGTATCATGCTCTTGACCTTTAAAATTTGGTCTCGGAATATATGGAAATCAATAATACCCTAAAGGTCAATATTGCGTAAAGGTAAGACACTAAGAATGTGGTGTTGCCACCTTTTGTTGGGGTTATAAGGGTGGACTGCACAAAAAGGACTCAAACATTTACTTATATAATTAGCCCTTAAGGGGGGGATGTTGGTTTTTCTAGACCCCATTCTCCCTTGTGCTTTGCCTCATTAATTTTGAAATTTTAAGACGTTCGGTCCATTAGTTTGGCGGTTTCAACATGTTTCGCCCCATTTCGAATTAGTATTATAACGGAGACATTTACCTGATCAAGAAGGTTAATTAAAGAAAGTTAAGTCTATGATCAAATGTCTAATTATTTCAACCCTATTAATATAAAATTGTGAGATTTTATACAACTATAAAAATAAATACAAAATGCCTATACAACTACTACTACTAGTAATAATAATAATGTTATAAATGCCTATACAACTACTACTACTAGTAATAATAATAATGTTATAAATGCCTATACAACTACTACTACTAGTAATAATAATAATGTTATAAATGCCTATACAACTACTACTACTAGTAATAATAATGTTATAACATGCCTAGCAACTACTACTACTAGTAATAATAATAATGTTATAAATGCCTATACAACTACTACTACTAGTAATAATAATAATGTTATAAATGCCTATACAACTACTACTACTAGTAATAATAATAATGTTATAAATGCCTATACAACTACTACTACTAGTAATAATAATAATGTTATAAATGCCTATACAAATACTACTACTAGAATTAATAATAATGTTATAAAATGGCCTATACAACTACTACTACTAGTAACTAATAATAATGTTATACACTGCCTATACAACTATACTACTAGGACTAATAATAAGTTATAAATGCCATATACAACTACTAACTACTAGTTAATAATAATAATGTTATCTAAATGCCTATAAAAACTACTACTAACTAGTAATAATAATAAGGTTATTATAACATGCCTATACAAACTACTACCTACTAGTAATACATAATAATGTTATAAATGCCTATCACAAACTATACTACTATAAGTAATAATAGAATGTGATAAATTGCCCTATACAACTACTACTATATAGTTAACTAATAAATAATGTTTATATAAATGCCCTATACAACTACTAATACTAGTAATAATAATAATGTTTGATAAAATTGCCTATACAAACTACTTACTACTACGTAATACATAAGACTGTTATAAATGCGATACAACTACTACTACTAGTAATAATAATAATGCAATAAATACAAAATGCCTATACAACTACTACTACTAGTAATAATAATAATCGTTTATAAATGCACTATAAAAAACTAAACTTACTACTAGTAATTAATAATAATGTTATTAACTGCCTAGACAACTACTACTACTAGTAATAATAATAAATGTTATAAAATTGCCTATACAATACGAATACGAGTAATAAGAATGAAGGTGGAGAATATGCGAGACCACTACTACTACTAGTAATAATAATAATGTTATAAATGCCTATACAACTACTACTACTAGTAATAATAATAATGTTATAAACATGGCCACAAGGCGCCATAATTATACATGATATGTGGGCGATATCAAGGTCATTTCTGTTATAGGCCTATATTGAACGCCTGGTAACATATACCTACACTACACTACACTACACTACAGCACACACACACACACACACACACACACACACACAACCATGCCCAGTTAGCGCTAGTAGTTAGAGCTCTCGTCGATCATTACACACGGAGGGGGGTCGGGGGTTCAACTTCCGGCCCGGCGGAGTACAAATTGGGTTGTCTCAGTTCATGTGTTAGCCCATCAGTTCACCTAGCTGCTAAATAGGTACCTGGAATACAGTGGACGATTTGTTGTGACGCGCTCCCATCTGGGGTTGGCAAAAATGGTTACAAGGCCGGCGAATGGGGGTATTGCATATGGTTCACCTAAGCTGATGGCTACCTAAGCCTTCGGGCGAGACGGTACCGTTCTCTAGTGAGAATGGTACCATACAGATCAACAATAAGCCTTCGTTTCCGATTTGTAGCCAAGTGGCTAAAAGACAGACCTAACAAACACAATCCACAGCCATTCCAACAGTACATAAAACACTTAAACATGCATTTAACGCAATACATTCCAAGTTAAGGAGGCGCCCCGTAATATCGTAATGAGCTTAGCTCGCATTGCGTGGATTCCCCTTGACGAACAAGTAACTGAGTAACTGAGTAACACACACTTGCAAAAACACAGATAGCACATATTCTCAGACTAACAGAGACACAGATACACACACATACTCAGACTAACACATATACGGACATACATATTCTCAGACTAACAGAGACACAGACACACTCTGTCAGACTAATTCAGACACAGACACTAACACTTTCAGACTAACACACAGACATCCACACTGTCAGATTAACACAGGAACACACTCACACTCTCAGACTAACAGACACACACTCTCTGACTAACAGACACACTTTCAGACTAACACGACATACACACACTATCAGACTAAAATACACACACTTTTGGACTAACACAGACAAACACACACACTCAGGCTAAAACAGACACTCAGATTAACACGGACACACACACTCAGACTAACAGACACACACACACACATACACACTCAGGGTAACAAGACACACACACACACATTCAGACTAACAAAGACATAAACTCAGACACACACACACACACATACACACTCAAGGTAACAAGACACACACACACACATTCAGACTAACAAAGACATAACACACACTCACTGTTGTTTTCGATGAGCATTACCAGTGTATCCGAATCCGAGTTTCCTTAGTACAATCATCATGAATCATGGATAAATCAAAGCAGTAGGACAAACA
>CM064572.1:62160656-62225656 GCA_032716605.1 Paralithodes platypus
AGAGGCCCCACAGTGCACCCCGGGGCGTATCTTGGGGGTGCTGGTGGGGGTCTGGGGGAAGGGGGGTGATCATGGAGGGGAGAGACAAAGCTGAGTGTTGGGGGGGAAAACAATTAAGTGAGAAGAGGTGGACTGAAGACAGTAAGGTAAGGAAGGGTTTGACAGCACTGGGTATGTGTATGTATGTATGTATGTATGTGTGTGTATGTGTGTGTGTGTGTGTGTGTGTGTGTGTGTGTGTGTGTGTGTGTGTGCAGCATATTTCACAATTACGCGTGAGTTATATGAATACAATTTGATAAGGCCTCAGCCAGGATTCGAACCACACTAAATCAGAATGCCACCCCACGCTTTAACCCACTCGGACCAACGGCTTGCTAAAAGCTTAGCCAACCTTCTCTTCTACGCAACATGTAAACTCTGGAAACTCTGCCTCAAAAATTCTGTCCCCTCAGCCCTTGTGACTTAAACTGCTGCAAGCTCCGTGTGTCCAGACATTTTGAATCTAACATACCTTGAATTTGGCTCTCTTTCACTCTTCACCACGCGCGCCGACCGCCGCCACCCCATACTTGTTACAGGCAGGGCTTTGCCTTTGTCTACTTCATACACATAAGACAAAATATAGGAGAAGGTAAATCTTACACGGGGAAGTTCTTTGCAGTGTTATCCTGGCTGAAGCTTAACATTTAACATTTATTCATGTAACTCACGCGTAAGATAAAGTCTACATATATATATATATTTTTTTTTTTACACACACACACACACACATATATATATATATTGAGAATATATCACAAATACACGTGAGCCACTAAATGTTTCTAGTCTCTCAGTGGGGATCGAACCATCGACCATCAGGACGATAGCCGACGCTTTAATCAATTATTATCAATTATTATCAATTATTATCAATTATTATCAATTATTATCAATTATTTATCAATTATTATCAATTATTTAATAAATTAATTAATATAGAATGCCGTGGTGTAATTGATTAAAGCGTCGGCTATCGTCCGTGATGGTCGATTGTTCGACACTTCCCCACTGAGAGAGAAAAAATATATAATATCTATATAATATATATCTTATATATATATATGATAATAATATAGAGTATATATAATATATATAGGATATATATAAATATAAATTGTGCGTATTTGAGTGGGAGCTTCCGAGTGACGATAATGGACTGCGAATTACCGTCTAAACGATAAAGGTAAGGAAGAAAAATTCCCTTAACACCCATAGGTAAATTATTCCCTTCACATTCCATTCCCGACGTGGCACCAGGGCTCCCCCGAGTGCCTGCCACGCCCCTCAGTCATAACTCTACCGTAACCTTGACTCCTTACCACGGTTACCAAATCAAGTCAGCTAGATAGTAAATAAATGCCAAAATAACTAAAATAATGACAGTAAATAAATGCCAAAAATAACTAAAATAATGACACAGTTTTTACAACATTGTTCTAAAATGGCTCAAATCTACAGAATATCATTATAATGCATGTAGTTAGATGTCAAATTGGCCTCTAGATCAAAGTACAGCAAATACCTATATATCAAAGTACAGCAAATACCTATAGATCAAAGTACAGCAAATACCTATAGATCAAAGTACAGCAAATACCTATAGATCAAAGTACAGCAAATACCTATAGATCTAGCCGGAAAGTAGCTAAATTGGCAGCACTACTCCTTACCGCCTCACTATCAAAGGAAAGTCTAGTGGTGCAGGAGTAAGTAGACCACTGCAACATCTGTCACTTACCACCCACAATGGAAGAAACTCACACACACACACACACACACACACACACATAGAGATTTACATATATTTACATAGATACACTGGCCATACAGACCTTACGATCCCAATGAGGTGGTCAGGACTTCATTCTAGTAGAGATGGCATATCCTATAGAAAAGGAAAGTTGAAGGAAAGGATAGAGAGAGAGAGAGAGAGGAGAGCGAGGAGAGAGAAGGAGAGGAGAGCGAGAGAGAGAGAGAGGTGAAGTGGGTGACCTGGAGGTCGGGGGGGGCTGGGGAGGAACGGAGGGGAGAGAGAGTGAGAGAACTGTTTTTCGGGGATTGCGGGAATGGGGAGGTGTGGGGAGTAGGAGTAGAGAGAGAGAGACGAGAGAGGATGAGAGAGGAGGAGATGAGGAGAGAGAGAGAGAGATGAAAATGGATAGCCAGGATTCATAGAAGTGTCTATTCAAACTAATATGCAAGAGTAAGTTCAATGTATGGTAAATCCCTTGTTTATTAAAGTTCAATGTATGGTAAATCCCTTGTTTGTTTATTACAGCGATGTCGTTGTTTACTACCATTGTTATTGTAAGTACCCCATCAGCCGTGCCAGCCAAAGTGTATATACCTACTTCAAGAAATTACAGGTATCAGGTGGGCTTGGTGAATATGCAGTATACTTTGGTGCTATACACAAATATACCTGTTCATTATAGGTAGGCCAAAAATCCCGACCGCTAACCTCTATAACTCAAAAAATCCCGACCGCTAACCTCTATAACTCAAAAAATCCCGACCGCTAACCTCTATAACTCAAAAAATCCCGACCGCTAACCTCTATAACTCAAAAATTCCCGACCGCTAATCTCTATAACTAAAAAAATCCCGACCGCTAACCTCTTTAACTCAAAAATTCCCGACCGTCTCACCTCTGAACTAAATCCCGACCGCTAACCTCTTTAACTCAAAAACGACTAGAATAATCGAGCCAATATTTCGACCATTTGGGAAGAGTCAGTCAGGGAATAGGTGTAAAAATTAACAGCCCATTTGCTCCAGCCATTGATGAGTTACAGAGGCTAACAATAAATGACTGGACTATAGCCTCTCTCCCTGACCCGCCCTCCTAGTGTCGTTAGTCATCCACAGCCTTGACTCCTTTCCTTCAAGCTGCCAATGGAAGGTCTCGTGAAGCAGGTCGTGTAAACAATACCATCTGGTCCATAGTAGCAAAACTGGAGCCATTCTCAGTTACACACACACACACACATACACTTTTTTGTTCTCTCTTTCTCTGCGTGTACGTGTATGCATGTAGTGTGCGTGTGTGTATGGGAGGGGGACCGAGAGTATGATGAGAGAGAGAGATGGAGAGCGAGAGAGAGAGAGAGATATAGAGAAGAGTGGAGAGAGAGAGAGCGAGAGAGAGAGAGAGGAGAGAGAGAGCGAGAGAAAGAGAGAGAAGAGAGAGGGAGGAGAGACCGAGAGAGAGGAGATGAGAGAGAGAGATGGAGAGAGATGGAGGAGAGAGAGCCGAGAGATGTATGATGATGAGGAGAACGAGAGAGAGAGAGAGAGAGAATGTGTGTATGTAGTTCATCAGGTTCATCATAGTCGTAATGTTGTTAGTATTCCATCTTCCCTTTCCTCATGACGGCCTTAATACTAGAGGTAGCTCATCATTTACACAACAGAATGCTGGATAAACAGGGGCTAGTACACAGTCCGGTCGGAGATGTATAAAATGTGAAAATAAAACAATATATATATATTTTTTTTTTTTGGGGGGGGGGGGGGGATAGATTGGATGTCCACTCTATACCAAAAACAAAGTAATGCATATCAAGTCAAGTAAAGACAAAAAGACGAGGACAGACAAATAAACAAGTTAGTTTATTATAAAGAGCATAACATGGTGCATATCAAGAGAATGCTGGTCCAATTATGTCAATGCAATGAAATATCACTTCTTCCAAACAGACATTGTTCACCACATTATGTCTGGTTGCGGCCTTGGTATCAATACACCCTAACACAACGGCAATACTTATACCTTCAAACAATACTGAAGGGGAGATTTCCACTAGAGGGATTTTTTTCTGGACCCCTTTCTCCCTCATGAGTAGCCCCATTGTTTTTGAGATTTTAAGACGTTCGCCCTATTAGTTTGGACATTTTAAGACATTTTGCCCCATTTCTGTCAATTTTAAGACCTTTCGTGCAATTTAGGTGTCAATTTTTTCCTGGCGAGCGGCAGCGAGCCTGTAATTTAAGAGCAACCGGCCTCCGGCCGGGACCGGGACATTTTTCTACCGAAAAATGTACAAATTTATCTTGAAAGGGGGTCTAGGGGGTGTAATTTTAAGCTTGATGAAAACTTAGGGAACAAACTAAATACCTCCCCTTAAGCAGCGACAACCTTATTTTATATACTTACTTGAACAAGAATCCATCCTATCCCGTGACTTCGCTATTAACCAACCTTACCTTTAAGACCTTACTGATAACATCAAACCGCCTTACCTCCTTCATTGGCTTACCAGACAGAGTTGTTGTTGTGGCGGTGGTGGGCGGTATGGTCGCCTATTTCCAGCACCCACCTGCAAACACACACACATATGCGTCAGATAAAATATGGTCACAAACTGTAATTTGTTGCATTTCTACAATTGCATAATTTGTTGCAGTTCTACAATTGCATAATTTGTTGCAGTTCTACAATTGCATAATTTGTTGCAGTTCTACAATTGCATAATTTGATCCCCCCCCCCCCCCCTCCCCCCCCCCTCAAACTTAAATATATTCCACAAATTTTTTAATTATACAAGTAGCCTTAAGGGGAGGTTTTTAGTTTGGTCCCTATATATCCTTCAAGCTTAAGATTACACCCCCTTGAGCCCCTTTCAAGATAAATTTGTACATTTTTCGGTAGAAAAATGTCCCGGCTGAAAGCCGGTTCCTCTTAAATTACAGGCTCGCTATCGCTCGCCAGGATAAAATCGACACCTGAATGGCACGAAAGGTCTTAAAATTGACAGAAATGGGTTGAAAGTTCTTAAAATCGTCAAAATAATGTGGCGAATGCCTTACAATTAGAAAAACACAATGGGGCTAAGCATGAGGGAGAAAGGAGTCAAGAAAAAAATCCCTCAAGTGGACATCACCCCTTAAGTAACGTCTATCTATCTATCTATCTATCTATATATATCTCAGCCAGCATTTGATGATGTGGTATGAGGGTTGTGGCTTGAGAGTAGAGAGAGGATAGAGGGTATGCGAGTTGAGGGTACAGGGTATAACAGGGTAGGATTGGAGGGTTAAGGGGAGATCTCCACTTGAGGGATTTTTTTCTTGAGCCCTTTCTCCCTCATGTTTAGCCCCATTGCTCTTGATAATTATAAAACGTTTGCCCCATTAGTTTAGCGATTTTAAGAACTTTCACCCCATATTAAGACCTTTCGTGCCATTATGGTGTCGATTTTATCCTGGCGAGCGATAGCGAGCCTGTAATTTAAGAGGGCCGGGACATTTTTCTACCGAAAAATGTACAAATTTATCTTAAAAGGGACTCAAGGGGGTGTAATTTCAAGTTTGATGGAAGTTTAGGAAACACACTAAAAACCTCCCCTTAAGGGTAAAGTTATGGTAGCAAGACGAGGACAGGAGAGTGAGGGTATGAGAGATGAGAGTTGGTGAAGCGGAATTAGGTAAACAGAGGTGCAGGTGGAACAAACAGCCCACAGCACCCACCCACACACAACCTACCCTTGTGGCTGCTGATAACCTTACTTTAGCTCAGTCTTCTCTTGTTGTTTTTATTAATATTGTCATCTTTATTTCGCTTCTTTTCACCTCTCTCTCTCTCTCTCTCTCTCTCTCTCTCTCTCTCTCTCTCTCTCTCTCTCTCTCTCTCTCTCTCCTGTTCTCCCCCAAAAAAAAAAGTTTGAAACCAAAACATATATATATATAAAAGTGGGAAACGCTCTAATGAAGGTAAAGGGTAATAGATTGTGGCCTATGGAACTTATGACATGTAAGGTGAGGACAGGACAGTTGAAGATAGAGGGTATGAAAGTTGAGGAATATGGTATGCAAGGTGTGAACGATGAAAGTTTGAGGGACATGGTAAAACCTGAAAACTATGGGTATGGATTTGATGGTATGCAGGGTAGCCGAACCATGAGAGTTAGTTATTGAGAGTTGAGTAGTAGGAGTATGAGGAGGGATATGGTATGCAAGGTGAAGCCAGAACAGATGAAAGTTGAGGGAAATGGTATGTAGGATGAAGACATGAGAGTTGAGGGATAGAGAGTATGAAAGTTGAGGGATCATATTATGCAAGGTGCAGCCAGAACAGAACAGGAAATGAAGCCAGAACAGATGAAAGTTGAGGGAAATGGTATGTAGGATGAAGACATGAGAGTTGAGGGATAGAGAGTATGAAAGTTGAGGGATATGGTATGCAAGGTGAAGCCAGAACAGATGAAAGTTGAGGGAAATGGTATGTAGGATGAAGACATGAGAGTTGAGGAGAGAGGGTATATGATGGATATAGTTCAGAACCAACCATATGGTATGCAAGGTGAAGCCAGAAGAAGACATAGAGTATGAAAGAAAAGCCAGAACATATGCAAGTTGAGGGAAATGGTATGTAGGATGAAGACATGAGAGTTTGAGGATAGAGGGTATGAGAGTTGAAATCTGAGGGAACGGAACTAGGTAAACAAAGAGGCGTGGTTGAACAAACAACCCACATCACGCACACAACCCACACTCTCTCTCTCTCTCTCTCTCTCTCTCTCTCTCTCTCTCTCTCTCTCTCTCTCTCTCTCTCTCTCTCTCTCTCTCTCTCTCTCTTTCTCTGTATCTCTTAAGGGGAGGTATTTAGTTTGTTCCCTACTTTTTCATCAAGCTTAAAATTACACCCACTAGACCTCCTTTCAAGATAAATTTGTACATTTTTCGGTAGAAAAATGTCCCGGCCGAAGGCCGGTTGGTCTTAAATTACAGGCTCGCTATCGCTCGCCAGGAAAAAATTGACACCTTAACGGCACGAAAGGTCTTAAAATTGACAGAAATGGGGCAAAATGTCTTAAAATATCCAAACTACTAGGGCGAAGGTCTTAACATCTCAATAGCAATGGGGCTAAACATGAGGGAGAAAGGGATCCAGAAAAAAATCCCTCAAGTGGAAATCTCCCTTTAATTTGTCTTTGTTATTACTGTATTGTCTTTCCTTTCCTTCGTTGCTCTCCTTTCCCTGTATGATTCCGCCTTGTCTCCTCCGTCCCTCCCTTCTCTAAGTTTCACCCGAACGCTATCTTGTCTCTTTGGTTTCTATTTCATGGGAGTTCATGGTAGGTATGTATGCTGGGGGAAGTTTTATGTGAGGGTATGTGAGGGTATGAGAGGTGAGGGTTACTATGGGTATGCAAGGTGAAGGTATGACAGTTGAGGGTAGAGGGTATACGGGTTGATAGTTGTGGGAGCGGAACTAGGTAAACAGAGAACAAACAACCCACAGTACGTTACGTACCCTACATACCTTACATACCCTACATACCTTACATACCTACATACCCTACATACCTTACATACCCTACATACCTTACATACCTACATACCCTACATACCCTACATACCTTACATACCCTACATACCTTACATACCTAACGTACCTACATACCTACATACCTTACATACCCTACATACCTACATACCTTACATACCCTACATACCCTACATACCTACATACCCTACGTACCTACATACCTACATACCTACATACCCTACATACCTACATACCCTACATACCTACATACCTACATAACTTACATACCTACATACCCTACATACCTACATACCTACATACCCAACATACCTACATACCCTACATACCTACATACCCTACATACCCTACATCACTATGCGCTTGTATTCTTAAGGGGAGGTTTTTAGTTGATTCCCTAGACTTCCATCAAGCTTAAAATTACTCCCCCTAGACCCCCTTTCAAGATAAATTTGTAAATTTTTCGGTAGAAAAATTTCCCGGCTGAAAGCCGGCTCGCTATCGCTCGCCAGGATAAAATCGACACCTACATGGCACGAAAGGTCTTAAAATTGACAGAAATGGGTCGAAAGTTCTTAAAATCGTCAAAATAATGGGGCGAACGTCTTAAAATTAGAAAAGCAATGGGGCTAAACATGAGGGAGAAAGGAGTCAAGAAAAAAAAATCTCTCAAGTGGAATTCTCCCCTTAAAACATGTTCCCTTCGGTTATTGGACGAAATAACATGCAAATTAAGTTACCTTTAGAAATGGAAATGCTAACCCCTGCACTCTCTGTAAACAAAATCAATTCCCACACTATTTTCGTTTGGTATCAGGCGCTGTGAAGGGAAACCACTGTTAAGGGGAGATATTTTCCACTTGAGGGATTTTTTTCTTGACCCCTTTCTCCCTCATGGTTAGCCCCATTGCTTTTGAGATTTTAAGACGTTTGCCCCATTATTTTGACGATTTTAAGAACTTTCAACCCATTTCTGTCAATTTTAAGACCTTTCGTGCCATTTAGGTGTCGATTTTATCCTGGCGAGCGATAGCGAGCCTGTAATTTAAGAGGAACCGGCTTACAGCCGGGACATTTTTCTATCGAAAAATTTACAAATTAATCTTGAAAAGGGGTCAATGGGGCGTATTTTAAAGCTTGATGGAGGTCTAGGGAATAAACTGAATACTTCCCCTTAAGAATACAATGGAACCTTTTATTATTCTATTTAAATATCTTCTTCTTTAAGAATACAAGCATACCTCTTATCTTATATCCTTCCACTATTCTATTTTAATATTTGTTTCTATTTCTAATCATCAAGCTACTCAAGTGTCCTTACTTTCTTCTCTTAATGACATGAGAATTGAAGAGAGAGGGTATGAGAAATTGAGAGTTATGATATGAGAAGACTCTGGGTTGAGAGTGGACGGTATGCAAGTTGATAGTTGAGTGAGCGGAACTAGGTAAATAGAGATGCAGGTGGACCAAACCCCCTACAGCACGCACACACAGCCCACCATACCTAGCTTACACTACAGGCTCTTCAATATACCGGCTCTTTCTGTCTTCTACTTAGAATTCATATTAGATTTCAAAAAGTGTATTGTCATAAAGTACATCACTATTACAATCCTTCTAGAATAATAATCTCTTCACACTAAACACTACTTTAAAGGTTCTTTATTTCACTATTCATCAAATATTCTTGAATCTCTCTTTCGAATATGCAGATAATTTGTTCTCATTTCCTTACACGACTCACCTCTTTCTTCTTCGCTTTCCTCTCTAATGTCACCCTAACGATTGCTTTGTTCTATTTCATGGGAGTTGCTGGTAGAAAGGTAACTGTGTTGAGTGAACTTTGGGATGCATGTTAAGTGTCTGATAGAGGGTTATTTTGGTAGGTAAGGTGATGGCAGGACAGTTGATGGCTCAGGTATGTAAGGTGGGGCAAAGACTTTCTATACTAGCTACTATAGAGAGTCCCAGGATTGAACAGGAGATAAAAGATATAAGGTATGGAAGTTGAGGGATCAAAATTAGGTAAACAGGGGCGCAGGTGACCCAAACCACCCATAGCCCGCAGGTGATCCAAACCACCCATAGCCCGCAGGTGATCCAAACCACCCATAGCCCGCAGGTGATCCAAACCACCCATAGCCCGCAGGTGATCCAAACCACCCCATAGCCCGCAGGTGATCCAAACCACCCATAGCCCGCAGGTGATCCAAACCACCCATAGCCCGCAGGTGATCCAAACCACCCATAGCCCGCAGGTCACCCAAACCACCCATAGCCCGCAGGTGACCCAAACCACCCATAGCTCGCAGGTGATCCAAACCACCCATAGCCCGCAGGTGATCCAAACCACCCATAGCCCGCAGGTGATCCAAACCACCCATAGCCCGCAGGTGATCCAAACCACCCATAGCCCGCAGGTGATCCAAACCACCCATAGCCCGCAGGTGATCCAAACCACCCATAGCCCGCAGGTGATCCAAACCACCCATAGCCCGCAGGTGATCCAAACCACCCATAGCCCGCAGGTGATCCAAACCACCCATAGCCCGCACACAACCTTCCATACCACCTACCTTACATTCTCTCACTCTTCTCGTGTTTTTCTATTCTTTTAATCTTGTATATTTATAGTTACTGGGAAAAGTGCTTATCCCTCAGAGTATTAGTCAGTGTCCGAAACTTTGTGAAATATCTGACAACACTTATTAAGGGGAGATTTCCACTGGACGAACTTTTTTCTTGACCCCTTTCTCCCTCATGTCTAGCCCCATTGCTTTTGAGATTTTAAGACGTTTGCCCCATTAGTTTGGTGATTTTTAATAATTTCCGCCCCATTCTGTCAATTTTAAGATCTTTCGTGCCATTTAGGTGTCGATTTTATCCTGGCGAGCGATAGCGAGCCTGTAATTTAAGAGTAATCGGCCTTCGGCCGGGACATTTTTCTACCGAAAAATGTACAAATTTATCTTGAAAGGGGGTCAAGGGGGTGAAATTTTAAGATTGCTGGAGGAGTAGGAAACAAACTAGAAACCTCCCCTTCACCTCGACCGTACCTTTTTGTCTATAATTTAACATAAAATATAGTGTACTCAGTTTACATTGTGTGGTAAATAGTGATTACCGAGTCGTGAAGCACCAGCCAATTTTCTCTGCCCACTACCTCACGATCCCTCGCTCTTATATTCACGTGGGTTCATATTTCAACAATAATAATACAATTTAGCATTAGTTCAAATTACACTAATCTGTAGCGCTTAATCCCTTCTGTAAACTATTACTATATTACTATATCAGTTTAATGTTACTCTGGATAACACGGGATGATATCACTTATAGTAGAAAAAGAATCAAGGGTAAACATTGTATGATTCAAACCTCTGATTCCCACTGATCCCAATCTAAATCAACCCGACCAATGACAGCTATAGTAATAACAGAGACTGGATGACTCCGTTGTCGACGCCTGCCCGGGATGTAACACAGCACCCCATACCATTAAACACATCATAGAAGACTGCATTTCACACAACCACTTACGCCAACAACACAACCTACACTCAATGAGAGCTCTGTGGGAAAGCCCGATCGTGGCCATGGCCTTCCTCAGGGACTCGGGGCTGTTCGGCCAGGCAGCTTAGGGAACAACAACAACATAAAAAAGGAGCCACCATATATGCAAAGGATTAATAATGCAACCTAATTATTTGTATGTATTCCAATGGTATGCGTACTAGTTTCATTTATCTTCAGTATAGCTTAGACTATTATACCGATACCTCCCCTCTCTCTAGCCACCTCGCATACACCATAGTTACACCAGTCTTTACTATAAAATCATCTCTATATTCTCTAATTTCCTCTTCACGCTCTCTTTCTATGTATCCGTCTCAATTATTCTCTATATATCTCTCCATATTGTGCTATCCACCTTTCGTCCGTCCGTCTTGATTCTCTAGGCGTCTCTTCACTCTCTAATAACCTTTTCCCTCTCTCCATCTCTTTCTCTCTAACCACCTCTCCATCTTTCTATATCCACCTCTCTTTATTTACTAATCACCTCTCTTTATTTACTAATCACCTCTCTTTATTTACTAATCACCCCTTTATTTACTAATCACCCCTTTATTTACTAATCACCCTTTATTTACTAATCACCCTTTATTTACTAATCACCCCTTTATTTACTAATCACCCCTTTATTTACTAATCACCCCTTTATTTACTAATCACCCCTTTACTTTAGTAACTTCTCTTTCTCTCTCTCTCCATCTAGCCTGACACAAGCCACATACTAGCTCAATAGGGTAACCGGAAAGCTCCAATATTAAGGGGAGATATCCACTTGAGGGATTTTTTTCTGAACTCCTTTCTCCCTCATGGTTAGCCCCATTGCTTTTGATATTTTAAGACGTTCGCCCCCTTAGTTTGGCGATTATAAGAACCTTCACCCCATTTCTGTCAATTTGAAGACTTTTCGTGCCATTTAGGTGTAGATTTTTTCCTGGCGAGCGATAGCGAGCCTGTAATTTAAGAGTAAGCGGCCTTCGGCCGGGAAATTTTTCTACCGAAAAATGTACAAATTTATCTTGTAAGGGGGTCTAGGGGGTGTAATTTTAAGTTTGATGGAGGTCTAGAGAACACACTAAACACCTCCCGTTAAGTTAGGCCTCGCTCTTACAACCAGCTTCCTTGGTGCTGGCATGGTAAAGAAGCTAATATTTATTAGTCTCTTTACACCATGGGTGCTGGGAACTGGCCTAAGTGGTTTTGGTACTTAGGTATATTTTAAATTGCTTATTAAGGGGAGGTTTCCACTTGAGGGATTTTTTTCTGGACCGCTTTCTCCCTCATGTTTAGCCCCATTGCTTTTGAGATTTTCAGACCTTCGCCCTAGTAGTTTGGATATTTTAAGACATTTTGCCCCATTTCTGTCAATTTTAAGACCTTTCGTGCCGTTAAGGTGTCGATTTTTTCCTGGCGAGCGATAGCGAGCCTGTAATTTAAGAGCAACCGAAAAATGTACAAATGTATCTTGAAAGGGGGTCTAGGGGGTGTAATTTTAAGCTTGATGAAAAAGTAGGGAACACACTAAATACCTCCCCTTAAAGTAGGGAACACACTAAATACCTCCCCTTAAAGTAGGGAACAAACTAAATACCTCCCCTTAAAGTAGGGAACACACTAAATACCTCCCCTCAAAGTAGGGAACACACTAAATACCTCCCCTTAAAGTAGGGAACAAACTAAATACCTCCCCTTAAAGTAGGGAACACACTAAATACCTCCCCTTAAAGTAGGGAACAAACTAAATACCTCCCCTTAAAGTAGGGAACAAACTAAATACCTCCCCTTAAAGTAGGGAACAAACTAAATACCTCCCCTTAAAGTAGGGAACAAACTAAATACCCCCCTTAAAGTAGGGAACAAACTAAATACCTCCCCTTAAAGTAGGGAACAAACTAAATACCTCCCCTTAAAGTAGGGAATAAACTAAATACCTCTCCTTAAAAGTAGGGAAAACTAAATACCTCCCCTTTAAGTAGGGAACAAACTAAATACCTCCCCTTAAAGTAGGGAACAAACTAAATACCTCCCCTTAAAGTAGGGAACAAACTAAATACCTCCCCTTAAAGTAGGGAACAAACTAAATACCTCCCCTTAAAGTAGGGAACAAACTAAATACCTCCCCTTAAAGTAGGGAACAAACTAAATACCTCCCCTTAAAGTAGGGAACAAACTAAATACCTCCCCTTAAAGTAGGGAACAAACTAAATACCTCCCCTTAAAGTAGGGAACAAACTAAATACCTCCCCTTAAAGTAGGGAACAAACTAAATACCTCCCCTTAGAGTAGGGAACAAACTAAATACCTCCCCTTAAAGTAGGGAACAAACTAAATACCTCCCCTTAAAGTAGGGAACAAACTAAATACCTCCCCTTAAAGTAGGGAACAAACTAAATACCATCCCTTAAAGTAGGGAACAAACTAAATACCTCCCCTTAAAGTAGGGAACAAACTAAATACCTCCCCTTAAAGTAGGGAACAAACTAAATACCTCCCCTTAAAGTAGGGAACAAACTAAATACCTCCCCTTAGAGTAGGGAACAAACTAAATACCTCCCCTTAAAGTAGGGAACAAACTAAATACCTCCCCTTAGAGTAGGGAACAAACTAAATACCTCCCCTTAAAGTAGGGAACAAACTAAATACCTCCCCTTAAAGTAGGGAACAAACTAAATACCTCCCCTTAGAGTAGGGAACAAACTAAATACCTCCCCTTAAAGTAGGGAACAAACTAAATACCTCCCCTTAAAGTAGGGAACAAACTAAATACCTCCCCTTAAAGTAGGGAACAAACTAAATACCTCCCCTTAAAGTAGGGAACAAAACTAAATACCTCCCCTTAAAGTAGGGAACAAACTAAATACCTCCCCTTAAAGTAGGGAACAAACTAAATACCTCCCCTTAAAGTAGGGAACAAACTAAATACCTCCCCTTAAAGTAGGGAACAAACTAAATACCTCCCCTTAAAGTAGGGAACAAACTAAATACCTCCCCTTAAAGTAGGGAACACACTAAATACCTCCCCTTAAAGTAGGAACAAACTAAATACCTCCCCTTAAAGTAGGGAACAAACTAAATACCTCCCCTTAAAGTAGGGAACAAACTAAATACCTCCCCTTAAAGTAGGGAACAAACTAAATACCTCCCCTTAAAGTAGGGAACAAACTAAATACCTCCCCTTAAAGTAGGGAACACACTAAATACCTCCCCTTAAAGTAGGGAACAAACTAAATACCTCCCCTTAAAGTAGGGAACAAACTAAATACCTCCCCTTAAAGTAGGGAACAAACTAAATACCTCCCCTTAAAGTAGGGAACACACTAAATACCTCCCCTTAAAGTAGGGAACAAACTAAATACCTCCCCTTAAAGTAGGGAACAAACTAAATACCTCCCCTTAAAGTAGGGAACAAACTAAATACCTCCCCTTAAAGTAGGGAACACACTAAATACCTCCCCTTAAAGTAGGGAACAAACTAAATACCTCCCCTTAAAGTAGGGAACAAATACCTCCCCTTAAGACACATAATTGTTGCTGCTATCCTTGGTATTGGCATGACTATTAACACAATTATTATTATTAGTATTATTACCCTTTGCGCAGCCGGAGCCAATAGAGTCAAAGAATATTGCAATCACTCCTGGGCATCTGTGTGCATGTCTGTCTGTGAAAATCTGTGTGCATGTCTGTCTGTGAAAATCTGTGTGCATGTCTGTCTGTGCAAATCTGTGTGCATGTCTGTCTGTGAAAATCTGTGTGCATGTCTGTCTGTGAAAATCTAAAATCTAAAAACAAAAAATAAAAAAATAATAATATATTTTGATTATACTTAGTCATTATCTTAACTTGGTACCCAGCAACAGTTGATTTACTCCAGGTTAAGGGGAGGTTTTTAATTTGTTTCCTACTCCTCCAGCAATCTTAAAATGTCACCCCCTTGACCCCCTTTCAAGATAAATTTGTACATTTTTCGGTAGAAAAATGTCCCGGCCAAAGGCCGGTAACTCTTAAATTACAGGCTCGCTATCGCTCGCCAGGATAAAATCGACACCTAAATGGCACGAAAGGTCTTAAAATTGACAGAATGGGGGCGGAAATTCTTAAAATTACCAAACTAATGGGGCAAACGTCTTAAAATCTCGAAAGCAATAGGGCTAGACATGAGGGAGAAAGGTGTCAAGAAAAAAGTCCCTCAAGTGGAAATATCCCCTTAACATTGGATGTCGCCACTGCCGCTCACGACTCTCGTTGCAAAGACCCCATCATCCTAATCACGTGTCCTCAAATCAAAGAGAGGATGCAGCATGTACAACCTCGTTGAATGGGCGTTTTCATTGTTATTGTTTAAAACTATTACTGTTGTCATTCTTATAATTCGTGATAATATTGCAAGTGATCATTGTAAATATTAGGTGTGATGGTGAAAATGATAAAATCTAGTTTCATGTTAAGTACAAAGATGTCTTCCTGTACTGCAAAAGCTGCACGTCTACTTTATTATCAGAACTATGTATTGACCTGAATAGTTATCTGTGTATTAATAGTGTAGGGAAGCAGTTGCTAAGGAACTCTACCCCCCCTCCCCCCCCCACTTTACTAAGTGCGGCTTGACTCGTCTGGCAAGCTTCAGACAAGCAGGCTATATTATTGAGCGGCTCTCAAGTGGGCTATCGAGGCCCTTGCTTATATTTACTTTCACAACACTTGATCTTAATTGGAGTGAGTAAGAGGCGGCTGGGTGAGGGTCAGAGGTGGAGGACGTGCGAGGTGAACTAAATCATTCACCTCAACAATTTATAAGCGGCAGGTAGTCAATTAAGGGGAGGTTTATAGTTTGATCCCATAGACTTCCATCAAGCTCAAAATAACACCCCTAGACCCCCTTTCAAGATAAATTTGTACATTTTTCGGTAGCAACATTTCCCGGCCAAAAGCCGGTTGCTTTTAAAGTACAGGCTCGCTAAAAATCGACACCTAAATGGCACAACAAGTCTTAACATTGACAGAAATAGGGCGAAAGTTCTTAAAATCGCCAAACTAATGGGGCGAACGTCTTAAAATCTCAAAAGCAATGGGGCTAAACATGAGGGAGAAAGGGGTAAAGAACAAAATCCCTCAAGTGAAAATCTCCCCTTAAAGTGCTCCTATTCACATGGCGTTTGTTTTCTATTCAAACCATACTCTATTACGTCGAGCGCCGCTCGACGTAGTATAATCACCAAACTAATGGGGCAAACGTCTTAAAATCTCAAAAGCAATGGGGCTAGACATGAGGGAGAAAGGGGCCAAGAAAAAAGTCCCTCAAGTGGAAATATCCCCTTAATGCAACGCAGTGCAGATGTGAACGTTTTTGATGTAGCAATGTCAGAAAACATATCTTTCAAAGAGCATAACCAAGCCAGGGGAAGTATTGGCAAGGAAACTAGCAGGTTGGATACTACGCGACACAAGGAGAACTGCCAATGATATGCTTTGGAGAGAGAGAGTTTCTTAGTGAAAGTCATGAGGGTAGGGTGAAGTGTAAAGAGTGTCTATTATTAGAACACGGTGAGGGCGTTAGAGTGCACATTGTAAGTGAAAGGGAAAATGTGATAATATTGAGGATCATTGGAGGAGAATAGGGGTGAAGAGCTAAAGGTGGGTGATTTTGGAAATAGGGTGATGGAGTGACGGGGTGAGGAAGTGTAAGTGAACATGAAAACAGAATAGGGATATAAATATGATGGGAAAAATTGGGTAAGGAAGTATTGTGACTATGATTACAAGATGAGGAAGCAATATGAAGATAGAAACAAGACGTAGGAGTTAACAGGAGGATGACACCAATACCAACCCTTACGGTTGAAGTTATACACAGGGTGACAGTACTAGAGACAGAAGGAGGAAACGGGGAGAGGAAGTAAGAGCCATAGTAGGTAAGGAGGTAAGAAGTTTGACTACTATGACATATACTGTACTAAAGGAAGCAGTGTAGGAAGATAAAAAGAGGGTGACATTGTTGGAGAATGAAGAGGAAACAGGGAGAGAGAGTATGAGTGTAAGAAGATAAAAACAAGGTGTCAGTGTTAGAGAATCGAAGAGGAATCGGAGAGAGAGAAAGTAAGAGTGTAGGACAGGGTGAGGGTGAGGGTAAGGGTGGCAGCACGGTAGCTACGAGGGCGTCAACTCCACCACGCTCTGTCACCCTCACACACCCGAGCGAGACCCTCACCCCACCCTCAACCTCACGTCCACTCTCATCAATACCCTCAGCCTAATCCAAAACTCACCCTTAATACCACACCCACTACCATTCCACCTTATATGCCACCCTCATCCACTCTTCCGAACAACCCCACCCCGTCCTTTTGCACCCTCACCCTAAAACATCATCAACACCTCAAAATCAAACATCACTGACACCCTAACCTTTCCTCAAAATCATTCTCACTGTTAGCCCCTATCTTCACTTCAAACCCCCCCCCCCCCCCCTTATCATCACTCCTAAACCCCTCTCTCATTTGCAACCCCACCCTCACTCCCAACTGGCCCTCATCCCCGATCCTCACTGTCAACTATATCACCCAAGTTCCAACACCATCATTCTCAACCTCACTCCAACCACACCTTCACTCCCCCCTCCCATCCACATCCCAAGCCTATCTGCAGTTCTAACCCCATCCTAACCCTCACACAATCCTTGCCCGCATCCATCCTCACTCATTTATTCCCACCTTCACTTTCATTCCCACCCTATCCTCAAACCCACCTAAACTCTATTTCCACCACCACCTTAACTTCTTACCCAAACAATGCCCCAACATTACTCCCACTGTCAACCCCACCCTAACCTTCACCCCATGCCCCCAACTCCTTACTCCCACCCATACTTCCATCATTATCCCTTCCCCGCCAAAATTACCATCATTGCCGACGTTACTGCTGCACCATTGCCATCATCACACGCACTCATAAGGCTCCTTGATAGCCAACCCAACCCATTCTCCCAACACCACTTTACAAGCACCCCTACCCAACTAACACTCCAACCCACTCATACTAACCTCTACCTCAGATGCCACCCACACCCCTCCCACAGCGCCCCTATACTCCTTACCCTCTGGTCCACCTGTCATTACCCTGTCCCTACCACAATAATTACTCCATCATTTCTGTCATCTCAAGCCTACAAATGGCTCCTATATTTCGAACCCCGCTTTCACATCTCATCCCATTCTTAAAAGTACCCCTATCCAACTAACACCCTCACTCCCAACCCCACCATCACTCCAACCTACATTCGCTCTGAACCCTACACTAACTTTCACCCCAGCTCTCACCCACGCATCCCAAACTCTCAACTCCCCAACTCCTAAACCCCCCCCCCCCCCCTCTCATAGCAATTACCACCACTAACGACATTACTGCATCATGCTGTCTTCTAAAGCACCCAAGTGGCTCCCTTACTTTACAACCCCACCCTTTCTCCCAACCCCACCATTAAGAGCACCCCTACATCCACCTTGGATGATTCCGGTGCTATTCCTCCCTCTCCGCCCTCCTCTCTCTTACTTATGCCTAATATCCTAATCTCTTCTAAAGATGTACTTTCTACCCTCTCTGGGCTTAACACTAATAAGGCGTACGGTCCGGACGGTGTTCCTCCTGTTGTTCTCAAAAACTGTGCTTCCGTGCTGACTCCCTGCCTAGGCAAACTCTTTCGTCTCTGTCTATCCTCTAACGTCTTCCCTTCATGCTGGAAGTTTGCTCACATTCAACCTGTCCCAAAGAAGGGTGACCGCTCTCAACCCTCCAACTATCGTCCAATTGCTCTTATCTCTTGTCTTTCTAAAGTTTTTGAAACTATTCTTGCTTCCAAATTTCTTAAGCATTTCTCTTCTCATAATCTGCTCTGCTTCCTTAAGGGTCGCTCTACTGGTGATCTTCTTTCATATCTTACTAACTCTTGGTCATCCTCCTTTCGGGACTTCGGTGAGACTTTTTCTATTGCACTAGACATATCGAAAGCCTTCGATAGAGTCTGGCATAAATCTTTAATTTCTAAACTACCCTCCTTCGGTTTCTATCCCTCCATCTGTGCCTTTGTCTCTAATTTCCTTTCCGGCCGTTCCATAGCTGCGGTTGTGGACGGCCATTGTTCACTTCCTCACCCTATAAACTCCGGTGTTCCTCAGGGCTCTGTCCTATCTCCTATTCTCTTTCTAATTTATATAAATGATCTCCTTAACTGTACCTTAATTCCCATCCATTCATACGCAGACGACTCAACCTTACACTACTCCATTAGTTTTTCAGAACGCCCCAGCCAGCAATCCCTCAACGACAAACGTAATGAAGCCATAGAACTCTTAAATTCTGATCTAAATACTATTTCCAATTGGGGCAGAGAAAACCTTGTTAACTTTAATGCTTCCAAAACCCAATTTCTCCATCTATCTACCCGTCAGGATCTCCCAGCGGACTATCCCTTATTCTTCAACAATACAAAAATTAACCCTTCATCTTCTCTCAATATTCTTGGTGTCTCTTTTTCTTCTGCTCTCATTTGGAAGGACCATATTACCAGTCTTGCTAAGGCAGCCTCCCAGAAGCTGGGTGTGCTCAACCGCCTTAGGGGGTTCTTTTCCCCTGCACAGCTTCTTGCTCTGTACAGGGGCATAGTGCGCCCTTGTATTGAGTATTGTTCACATGTGTGGGGAGGTTCCTCTCACACCGCTCTCCTAGACAAAGTTGAAAGGAAGGCCTTTCGTATCATTAACTCCCTTCCACTCACCAACTCTCTGCAATCTCTCTCTCTCCGCCGCAATGTTGCATCTCTCTCGCTATTCTATCGCTACTATAATAATCAGTGTTCCTCAGAGCTATCCCAGTGCATACCACCTCCTTTACGTAGGGCACGTGGTACCCGTCTTGCAACTCAATCCCACCCCTACTCTGTGCAACTCTCCAACCCAAGAGTGAAACGTTACTCTCAAACTTTCTTCTACTCAACATCTGAGCTCTGGAACTCTCTCCCAGAATCAGTCTTTCCCTCTTCCTATGACTTAAATTGCTTCAAACTCCGTGTGTCCAGGCATTTTGGCTCGAACGTCCCTTGATTTTGGCCCTGTCACTCTTTCAACTATGGGGGAGGCACTCGCTATAGGCAGTTATGCCTTTTGCCTCCCTCAATCACATAGAAAAAAAAAAAAAAAAAAAAGAAAAAAAAAACACCCTCTCTCTCAACCCACACTCTAACCCCCACCCCAGCTCCCAACTCCTTACCCTATCCCCCACCCCCATCATTACCCCTCCCCCGCCACAATTACCCACTCTACCGACACTACTGCATCATTCCTGCCATCTTAACCCTTTGAGTACCAGCGACGTGTTATATTTTATTCCGGCTATATTTAGATGTTATGCAGCTTAGGAAGGATTTGTGGTAGTTACAAGTGTTGGTTGAGATAGTTTGAAGCCATATTTTTGCTAGAGGTCCTTCCTAAGCTGAATATAATCGTTTAATAGTGGCTAGAATGTGATAACAAATACATTACTGGTACTGTACGGGTTAAGCATACAAATGATATGTCGCTAGACGTATCATCTCGGCACTATCACCACTGTCGGTTTTTTTTCTTCTCTAGCTGATGGTAAATTGCTCACTCGCCATCCTGATTACTCGGCTGTTACCAAGATATTGTAGCGAAATATGTTGTTAAATATAAAACAAACTTGGCTATAATAAGACATAGCAGTATCATATTTTTCCTTGAGAATCGAGGAATCAGATGTTAAGGGATTCAGTCTACCATCAGCTGGAAAAACAGACTATAATATCACTACTAATATATCTATATTATTAAATCAGTTCGTGTGTCTGTTTGTCTGTCTGTGTGTTCTTCATAGGCGGCCGCAGTTTTGGACCTGGGTGCTGAAACTTTGCATGTGGGTGTCAATTGACCTGGGTCAGGTCATAGAGGGGGCCAGGCCACGATCGGAGGTCGTTTCGAGGCCGAAATTGAAAAAAAAAAAAAAAATGGCCGTTTGGGGCAGAAGGAGGCCTCCGATCGAAAAGGTGTATGAAACGAAAGTTGTTCGCAGCCCCCCAAACTGGGGGTACGGATGAGGTCAGATCCAAAATCGGAGGTCAATTAGCGGCCGAAATCGAGGTCGCCGTTTAATGAGCCACAGGGAGGTCGAGGCCGGTGATTATGGTAGTATTAGTATTGTGATGATTGTGGTAGTAGTGATTGATGATGGTAATTATGGTAGTAGAATTTAAACCCGGGCAACGCCGGGTACCCCTGCTATAATATAGTGACTTATTAAGGTCATACTAGCAGTATTTGAATTTTCATCACTGCTATGACAATAATGTTCTCGCACTTGCCATCCCCGTCCTTAACACACACGAGTCAGGATCGAATCACTCATAATTTCCCCGTGTATCCTTTTATATCGTAAAGAACTACGATCAATACCTTCTTATACCTACCACCCCTACATTATCCACATCACTGCTATCACTACCATCATCACCATACTAGCCCCCTTTGTATCATCATCATCATTATCGTCGTTGTTATTATTATCATACAACCCTAGTGGCTGTTTTTGTTTTGGTCTATTAATTCTTTTATACATGTATTTCTTAGTTTCCTCGCTAGACCTTCATCAAACTTAGAAAAACGCCTCCTCGACCCCCTTTCAAGATGAATTTGTACATTTTTCGGTAGAAAAATGTCTCGGCCGAAGGCCGGTTCCTCTTAGAATTACAGGCTCGCTCTAAGCCAGGAAAAAATCGACACCTAAATGGCACGAAAGTTCTTAAAATTGACAACGAAATGGGGCGAATGGTGTTAAAATCGCCAAAATAATGGACCGACCGTCTCAAAATCTGAAAACTAATATGACTAAACATGAGGAAGAAGGGGACCAGAAAAACGACCCGTATCTCCTTAACATTATCTCCATGTACCACTACCATCGACCCTCCACCATCATCACCCGCTCTACAACCATCAATATACCTCACCCCTTCATCACACTCCCAATTATTAACATCACTTACACCATCATAACACTTTGAAATCACCACAACCATCACTATACCCCACTCCTCTATCACCATCACCACAACAACAATCACGTTCCATCAACTCCCAATATATCACCACCCATGCTCTTACCATTACCACCACCACTATACCCTACCTCTCCATCACCTTCCAATGTTTATCACCACCACTTCCATCATCATCAGTCTTGCCATCATCACCACCATCATAACACCCTACTAGAGACACTGTAGTAAGATAGTATGACATATCGTCCATCATTTTCTTTGGTGCCGTAATTATCAAAGGGGTGCTAACATATTTTTGATTGTGCAGAAGTAAGATTTAAAACCCAAACTATATAATCCTATACACCCTATACTGTAGTATATTCGCTGTAAGTAGGCGAGAAATCATGAACTCTATCCTCTATAACTCAGAAAGGGCTAGAGCAAATTGGCTGTAAATTTCCACATCTATTCCTTGACTGACTCTTCCTAAATGGTAGAAATGTTAGCTAGATTACTCAAGTCGCTTTTGAGTTACAGAGGTTAGAGGTCATGATTTCTCGCTTACGTACAGCGAATAGACTGTCGATTGTTTATTATGGACATTAACATATATGAATATAAAGATAAGCTGATGACACCCAGTAACACCAATATGGTGGAGGTTGGCCGATCTCTGTTCATATAGGGTCTCTACATCCCACCCCTCCATCACACTCCCACCTCCTCTTTTAACGCCAACATAAAGAGAACCAGTGAGCGTTGCGAAGGGGGTAAAAGGCATATCAGGGAGGGTGGGGGAGGACACTCTGGGGGTAGGGGAATCAGGAAAGAGATAAGTATTACTATTATTACTGCTACATTTACGACTATTATTTCTACTATTACTTTTACTTTAATCAATATTACTACTAATAATATATTCACTACTACAATTACTACTACTACGCGGTACATACACATAGGCTGCAATTTACTGTGGAGCTTATTTCAGTGTCAAGCCTTTTCCATCATGTGTTAAGTAAGAAAGAAGGCAAAATAAATAAATATATTAAGGGAGACATATCTATATTTATATACAATTATACATTAAGCTCATAATATGTAGGATTATAAGAAGATAAAAAAGATGGAAGAAATAAAGTCAGATAACAAAATAGAGCCCAAGGATATTATCCCTCTACCTCACCGGAAGTCTTCCCGTACCACCCTTTAAATGCACCAGGATGCGATTCGCGCCTTTAGAAACTAAAATACTTGGCATATATCACTCAAGGATACCTGATGTAACTTGGAACACTGTAAGTCAAAAACAGTGTGACAGCGAAGGTTTGTGAAGGTGAGTGGAGGAGAAGACTTGTGGTTAGTCTTGATGAATGTGAGTGGAGGAGAAGACTTGTGATTAGTCTTGGTGAAGGTGAGTGGAGGAGAAGACTTGTGGTTAGTCTTGGTGAAGGTGAGTGGAGGAGAAGACTTGTGGTTAGTCTTGGTGAAGGTGAGTGGAGGAGAAGACTTGTGGTTAGTCTTGGTGAAGGTGAGTGGAGGAGAAGACTTGTGGTTAGTCTTGATGAATGTGAATGGAGGAGAAGACTTGTGGTTAGTCTTGGTGAAGGTGAATGGAGGAGAAGACTTGTGGTTAGTCTTGATGAATGTGAGTGGAGGAGAAGACTTGTGGTTAGTCTTGGTGAAGGTGAATGGAGGAGAAGACTTGTGGTTAGTCTTGATGAATGTGAATGGAGGAGAAGACTTGTGGTTAGTCTTGGTGAATGTGAATGGAGGAGAAGACTTGTGGTTAGTCTTGGTGAATGTGAGTGGAGGAGAAGACTTGTGGTTAGTCTTGGTGAAGGTGAATGGAGGAGAAGACTTGTGGTTAGTCTTGATGAATGTGAATGGAGGAGAAGACTTGTGGTTAGTCTTGGTGAATGTGAATGGAGGAGAAGACTTGTGGTTAGTCTTGGTGAATGTGAGTGGAGGAGAAGACTTGGGGTTAGTCTTGATGAATGTGAATGGAGGAGAAGACTTGTGGTTAGTCTTGGTGAATGTGAGTGGAGGAGAAGACTTGGGGTTAGTCTTGGTGAAGGTGAGTGGAGGAGAAGACTTGTGGTTAGTCTTGGTGAAGGTGAGTGGAGGAGAAGACTTGGGGTTAGTCTTGGTGAAGGTGAGTGGAGTAGAAGACTTGTGGTTAGTCTTGGTGAAGGTGAATGGAGGAGAAGACTTGTGGTTAGTCTTGGTGAAGGTGAGTGGAGGAGAAGACTTGTGGTTAGTCTTGGTGAAGGTGAGTGGAGGAGAAGACTTGTGGTTAGTCTTGGTGAATGTGAGTGGAGGAAGAGACTTGTGGTTAGTCTTGGTGAAGGTGAGTGGAGGAAGAGACTTGTGGTTAGTCTTGGTGAATGTGAGTGGAGGAAGAGACTTGTGGTTAGTCTCGGTGAAGGTGAGTGGAGGAAGAGACTTGTGGTTAGTCTCGGTGAAGGTGAGTGGAGGAAGAGACTTGTGGTTAGTCTCGGTGAAGGTGAGTGGAGGAAGAGACTTGTGGTTAGTCTCGGTGAAGGTGAGTGGAGGAAGAGACTTGTGATTAGTCTCGGTGAAGGTGAGTGGAGGAAGAGACTTGTGGTTAGTCTCGGTGAAGGTGAGTGGAGGAAGAGACTTGTGGTTAGTCTCGGTGAAGGTGAGTGGAGGAAGAGACTTGTGGTTAGTCTTGGTGAAGGTGAGTGGAGGAAGAGACTTGTGGTTAGTCTCGGTGAAGGTGAGTGGAGGAAGAGACTTGTGGTTAGTCTCGGTAAAGGTGAGTGGAGGAAGAGACTTGTGGTTAGTCTCGGTGAAGGTGAGTGGAGGAAGAGACTTGTGGTTAGTCTCGGTGAAGGTGAGTGGAGAAGAGTTGTGGGTAGTTAATGTGAGTGGAGGAGAAGACTTGTGACTAGTCTTTGTGAATGTGAAATTATGGGGATGAATGAGACATTTTTCTAGGGGCGAATCAGGTGCCTGGGAATTCTTGAGGACTCGCTCATCAATATGAAAATAAGAAATCACCGTAAACAAAACAAAATAGTAGGACTAATTCGCTTTCATAATATACCTACAAGAAATAGTCACATAAAGAAACTATTTATCAATGTTAACAATATGTAAGATAGTTGGTACAATTGACAAATAATGATCAGATATTACCATTATTAGTCATTAATGTTAAAACTAGCCAGGAAATACAGATTTGTGCCGTTCAATAAAATGTGAAGAAATATATATAGTTCATTATTAATTAAATCAGTCAAGCAGATGAAGGATTTATGCCATAATACATGACTAATTTTTCTGTGAAACTCCAGAAGAATTAAAATATTAGTTATACACAACATTTTCCCTGATCATTGTTGAGGTGCTCAAGTGAAGTGAGGGTAGAGTTAATAACTGACTTGTGTGTCAAATAAAACCTGTAGCGAAAGTGTTGTACTTGCTGCTCTTATGATGCCCTATATAAATATTGATGCAGTTTTCTTCCAACTGCAGGAGTATGTGATACGATTATATACATGAAACAAAAGGGAAGCCAAGTCAACCTATCCATCCTTGAACAAAATAGTCTAACCCAAGCCTACCTTAATCTCATATAAACAAAAATTAAGCTAGGCCACTCTAACTTCACCTATATTTAAGAAGGACTGAATTGACCGATCAGCGATTATACATGCGTCACGTGCAAGGGTTACTGTTTTTGAAACACGAGAGGATTACTTCATATGGGCATAAGAAGAGAGAGAGAAAACAAATGTTGGGATGAGGCATCAGAAAGGGCTGGGACCAGAGGTGTGAAAAGAGATACGAAAGGTTAATACCTTTAACACCTTTCGAACGGGTATTAGGAGGGGAGGGAAAGGAAAGGCGAGGACAAGGGATGGGTGGAGTGGACACAATAAAACGCTAGGAAAGGGAGGAGTATAAGGGTGAGTATTATTTAAACAAAAAGGTAGTAAATATGAAAGGTGCGAGGTAGAGAAAGTTATGTAAAAGGATGAGTAATATTTTAAAAAAGGTAGTAAATATGAAAGGTGCGAGGTAGAGAAAGTTATGTAGAAGGATGAGTAATATTTTAAAAAAGTTAGTAAATATGAAAGGTGCGAGACAGAGAAATAATCAAGTTCCTAGAGGTACTTTAGAATACATACAATTATTAAAAATCAAATATTAATGGTGCGAGGAGGAGCAAGAAGTGTCAATTGGAAGAGGTGGAAACTATAAAACCAAAGTGGAATTAAATGGAAAGTAGTCAAATTTAAATGGAAAGTAGTCAAATTAAATGGAAAGTAGTCAAATTTAAATGGAAAGTAGTCAAATTTAAATGGAAAGTAGTCAAATTAAATGGAAAGTAGTCAAATTTAAATGGAAAGTAGTCAAATTAAATGGAAAGTAGTCAAATTTAAATGGAAAGTAGTCAAATTTAAATGGAAAGTAGTCAAATGTAAATGGAAAGTAGTCAAATTAAATGGAAAGTAGTCAAATTTAAATGGAAAGTAGTCAAATTAAATGGAAAGTAGTCACATTTAAATGGAAAGTAGTCAAATTAAATGGAAAGTAGTCAAATTAAATGGAAAGTAGTCAAATTCCATAGGTCGCCGAAACCTTGCTCATACACTGTGTAATTTCAAGTAACTATAATGCAGCCTTCACGAATCTCTAACAGCCCGTGACTAGTGCAATTTGTTTCATGTTGAGGAAAGGCCAATATAATGTCTCTTATCTGTAGGCTTAAGGGGGGATGGGCTGGTTTTGGGGCCCCCTTCTCCCTCGTGTTTAACCCCATTGATTTTTAGATTTTAAGACGTTCGGCCCATTAGTTTGGCGATGTTAAGACTTTACGCCCCATTTCTTTGTCAATATTAGGACCTTTCGTGCCATATAGGTGTTGAGTTTTTTGGGCGAGCGATAGCGAGCAAGTAATTTTAAGAGTAATCGGCCTTCGGCCGGGACATTTTTCTACCGAAAAATGTACAAATTTATCTTGAAGGGGGTCTTTACAGGTTGATGGATTGATGGATAATGCAAATATAAATCAATAAGTCAATAAATACAGCCATCTCCCCTTAACACTCATTATCTCATCAAGGTGTTCAATAAGTTATTGATTGTGTCCTGTAGTCAAACGGCGAAGATAAGGTTAACATGGAAGTGAAAAAGGAAGCAGTATATATTACATAAATAAATGAAAACATTACATATATACCGTCATAACGGTGTGGATGTAATTACGGATGGATAATAGGCATGGTAAATAGACTAATATTAAGGGGAGGTTTTTAGTTGATTCCCAAGACTTCCATCAAACTTAAAATTACTCCCCCTAGACCCCCTTTCAAGATAAATTTGTACATTTTTCGGTAGAAAAATGTCCCGGCCGAAGGCCGATTCCCCTTAAATTACAGGCTCGCTATCGCTTGCCAGGAAAAAATCGACACCTAAATGGCACGAATGGTCTTAAAATTGACAGAAATGGGGCGAGGGTTCTTAAAAACGCCAAACTAATGGGGCGAACGTCTTAAAATCTCAAAAGCAATGGGGCTAAACATGAGGGAGAAAGGGGTCCAGAAAAAAATCCTCCAGGTGGAAATCTCCCCTTAAGTCTATACTATATCGTGGATAATAGGTACGTACACGAAACAAGGACATTATGAAAAAATAGGAAAAGGACATTATGAAAAAATAGGAAAAGGGAATCGGCCGTACAAGATGTGGGCCGAACAGCTTTGACACTACTATAGGAATAACGAAGGTGGTGAGAGACAGATAATGAGGTAAACAGAGGTAAGGCACAGAAAACAAATATTTAGGATGAAGAGAGAGAGAGAGAGAGAGAGAGAGAGAGAGAGAGAGAGAGAGAGAGAGAGAGAGAGAGAGAGAGAGAGGGGGGGGGGATGAAAAGGAAACATACGATAGCTTAGCTGAATAAACGTGAGTGTATTCTGTTGCAAAGGTAGTTAAGGGGAGATATTTAGTTTGTTCCCTACTTTTTCATCAAGCTTAAAATTACACCCCCTAGACCCCCTTTCAAGATAAATTTGTACATTTTTCGGTAGAAAAATGTCTTGGCCGGAGGCCGGTTGCTCTTAAATTACAGGCTCGCTATCGCTCGCCAGGAAAAAATCGACACCTTAACGAAAGGTCTTAAAATTGACAGAAATGGGGCAAAATGTCTTAAAACATCCAAACTACTAGGGCGAAGGTCTTAAAATCTCAAAAGCAATGGGGCTAAACATGAAGGAGAAAGGGATCCAGAAAATAATCCCTCAAGTGGAAATCTCCCCTTAACATGAAGCTTTCCCTAAAATACTTATAACGGGAGTCCAAAACGATCAACGGCACCAAGAGCAAGCAATACAATATTTTGATCACTTAAGGGGAGGTTTTTAGTTAGTTCCCTAGACCTCCATCAAGCTTAAAATTACACCCTCTAGGCCCCCTTTGAAGATAAATGTGTACATTTTTCGGTAGAAAAATGTCCCGGCCAAAGGCCGGTTCCTCTTAAATTACAGGCTCGCTATCGCTCGCCAGGAAAACATCGACACCTAAATTGCATGAAAGGTCTTAAAATTGACAGAAATGGGGCGAAAGATCTTAATTATTGTGCGAATGTCTTAAAATATCAAAAGCAATGGGGCTAAACATGAGGGAGAAAGGGGTCCAGAAAAAAATCCCTCAAGTGGATATCTCCCCTTAAAACAAACATAGAAAGTGTTCAACTACATAAATCATGAGTATCCGGATAAAGAACGGAAAGGAAGGTTTGGATTTGTGTGAGGAGAGGGATAGAGGTGGGTGTTTTGTGTGAGGAGAGGGATAGAGGTGGGTGTTTTGTGTGAGGAGAGGGATAGAGGTGGGTGTTTTGTGTGAGGAGAGGGATAGAGGTGGGTGTTTTGTGTGAGGAGAGGGATAGAGGTGGGTGTTTTGTGTGAGGAGAGGGATTAGAGGTGGGTGTTTTGTGTGAGGAGAGGGATAGAGGTGGGTGTTTTGTGTGAGGAGAGGGATAGAGGTGGGTGTTTTGTGTGAGGAGAGGGATAGAGGTGGGTGTTTTATGTGAGGAGAGGGATAGAGGTGGGTGTTTTGTGTGAGGAGAGGGATAGAGGTGGGTGTTTTGTGTGAGGAGAGGGATAGAGGTGGGTGTTTTGTGTGAGGAGAGGGATAGAGGTGGGTGTTTTGTGTGAGGAGAGGGATAGAGGTGGGTGTTTTGTGTGAGGAGAGGGATAGAGGTGGGTGTTTTGTGTGAGGAGAGGGATAGAGGTGGGTGTTTTGTGTGAGGAGAGGGATAGAGGTGGGTGTTTTGTGTGAGGAGAGGGATAGAGGTGGGTGTTTTGTGTGAGGAGAGGGATAGAGGTGGGTGTTTTGTGTGAGGAGAGGGATAGAGGTGGGTGTTTTGTGTGAGGAGAGGGATAGAGGTGGGTGTTTGTGTGAGGAGAGGGATAGAGGTGGGTGTTTGTGTGAGGAGAGGATAGAGGTGGGTGTTTTGTGTGAGGAGAGGGATAGAGGTGGGTGTTTTGTGTGAGGAGAGGGATAGAGATGGGTGTTTTGTGTGAGGAGAGGGATAGAGGTGGGTGTTTTGTGTGAGGAGAGGGATAGAGGTGGGTGTTTTGTGTGAGGAGAGGGATAAGAGGTGGGTGTTTTGTGTGAGGAGAGGGATAGAGGTGGGTGTTTTGTGTGAGGAGAGGGATAGAGGTGGGTGTTTAGTGTGAGGAGAGGGATAGAGGTGGGTGTTTTAGCAATGAAGGAAGAAGAGGTGAGTGGGAAGAACCACAGACATATGATGTAAATATGAATTATACCCATAGCGAGGTTAGTTGAGGGGAGACAGATAGGATAGAGAAACCCTAACCCCTTTAGTACCTGTGACGCCTTTAAACTTTATTCTGGCTACTATTAAATGGTTTAATTATATCAGCAATTAAAAGGCTGCGAAAAATCTCACCTAACCCTCTTTAAGACCACAGATCCTTCTAAAACTGCACAACATAGTCTAAATATAGCTAGAATAAACTGTAAAAATACGTGACCGGTACAGAAGGGGTTAATTTACCTGTTTGCCAGGCTAGGCAATCCAGAAGGAGGAAGGGGAACTGAGATAGAGGTTTGGGTGCGGGAAGGGAGGATGGGGAGGAGAGGGGAGGGGAGGGAGTGTGTTGAGCGTGATCACGTCACACACGGTAAGTGAACCACAACCAAGGTGGTGGTGGTGGTGGTGGTGGTTGGCTCAAGGTCACTCCACCCTCTACCTCCACTTTCATGCTCTTCCATCCACTACCTTCACTTCGACTCCCATATTTTTCTATCCAGCTATTCTTCCACCCCCCCCCCCCCCCCCCCTTCCACTTCCAGGTTCTTTTATCTGTGGTGGTGGTGGTGGTGGTGGTTGGCTCAAGGTCACTCTACCCTCCACCTCCACTTTCAGGTTCTTCCATCTACCACCTCCACTTCGACTCACATATTTTTCTATCCAGCTATTCTTCCTCCACCCCCACCTCCACTTTCAGGCTCTTTCATCCACTACCTCCACTTCGACTCCAATATTTCTCTATAACTCCACCCTCCACCTCCACTTTCAGGTTCTTCCATCCACCACCTCCACTTCGACTCCAATATTTCTCTATAACTCCACCCTCCACCTCCAATTTCAGGCTCTTTCATCCACCACCTCCACTTCGACTCCCATATTTCTATATAACTCCACCTTCCACCTCCACTTTCAGGCTCTTCCATCCACCACCTCCACTTCGACTCCCATATTTCTCTATAACTCCACCCTCCACCTCCACTTTCAGGCTCTTCCATCCACTACCTCCACTTTGACTCCCATATTTCTCTATAACTCCACCCTCCACCTTCACTTTCAGGCTCTTCCATCCACTACCTCCACTTCGACTCCCATATTTCTATATAACTCCACCTTCCATCCTCCACTTGCAGGCTCTTCCATCCACCACCTCCATTTCGTCGCATATTATTCTATCCCAGCTACTTTTCTCCACTTGCTCTCTAATTAATTTTTCATCCACCATCATTGACGTTCTCTGCCATCTGTCTCCACTGACATACTCTCCATCCACCTCCTCTTAACCATTCTTCCATCCACCTCTTCCTCCTCTTGTAATTACAACTCAAATGTTTCTTCCATCTCTTCTTCGCCCGCCTCCATTCCACTCACACATTCTTCCATCACCACTTCTCCAACTACAATTTCACCTCCACTCATATAATATACTTTTCCATCCACCACCTCCTCTCCACCTCCACCATAATACTACTCAACACTCCACCTCTTCTACACCCTTATTGAAATACTCGTCCATCCACCTTCTCCTCGTCTTAAGGGGGGTCATCGTTTTTTTTTTTTTTTTATCTTTCTCTCCTTTTCTCTCTTTCCCTGGCTTGTATACATTCGGCCACATTTAGCCAAATGTTTTAAGACGTTTATCCCCATCCAGGTGTCGATTTCTTCCTGGCCAGCATTGTATGGAGAAATCCGGCTTCGCCGGATAAATTTTTCTATCGATAAATGTACAAATTTAGGTTGCTGTCAAAACAAAAATATATATGGATTTTTTTTTTTTAATTTGATGGAGGTCTATGGAGGAAACTAGAAAAATAATGAATACATGCAAAAATCGCCCAAAAGGTGAACCACCTCCCCTTAAACGTTCAATTTCTTACCTCATTGGTTTCGAAATCCTAGCAGTGCCCACGAACATTTGCCCATTTGCCCAACGTTTGCCTTCCTGTGTAACCGTATGCATTATCTCTCCCATCAGTTCCAGGTTTTATGGTTCTAGTTCTTACCTTTTTGTCTCTTTTTAAAAAATTTTTTTTTTTTTTTGGTAGATTTATATGTGAATTTTGTGTTTTGTCTGTGTTTGTTCGTTGTTTTGTGTTTTCCCTGTTCTTGCTCTGTCTTGAGTCGGCCACCCCCAAGAAAATAAAAACAAAAAAATAATAAAATAGAGTACAATAGAAAATAAAAATAGGAAAAGTGAGGATTGGGCCTGAGCATATAGATAGATTAGATAGATAGATAGTCCTTACCTTTCTGCCTATATCTCGTTCTCTCTTCACACCTGCCTCAGTCCTTTCTTTCGTAAACACCTGCCCATGTAGCCTACTCCCCTTCATTGTACAGCTGCCTGCATCGTCTACGGCATAAGTGTACACCACCTGCCCAGTGTCTAATCCCTCTCTCTTCATCTGCAACTTCATCGTCTTCAATATACAACCACACCATTTATCTTCTTTAACTTGTAACTTCATCAATCGTCATATTCAACTAAAACTGCACCAATCGCTTTATTCAACTAAAACTGCACCAATCGCTTTATTCAACTAAAACTGCACCAATCGCTTTATTCAACTAAAACTGCACCAATCGTCATATTCAACTAAAACTGCACCAATCGTCATATTCAACTAAAACTGCACCAATCGTCATATTCAACTAAAACTGCACCAATCGCTTTATTCAACTAAAACTGCACCAATCGCTTTATTCAACTAAAACTGCACCAATCGTCATATTCAACTAAAACTGCACCAATCGTCATATTCAACTAAAACTGCACCAATCGTCATATTCAACTAAAACTGCACCAATCGCTTTATTCAACTAAAACTGCACCAATCGCTTTATTCAACTAAAACTGCACCAATCGTCATATTCAACTAAAACTGCACCAATCGTCATATTCAACTAAAACTGCACCAATCGTCATATTCAACTAAAACTGCACCAATCGTCATATTCAACTAAAACTGCACCAATCGTCATATTCAACTAAAACTGCACCAATCGTCATATTCAACTAAAACTGCACCAATCGTCATATTCAACTAAAACTGCACCAATCGTCATATTCAACTAAAACTGCACCAATCGCTTTATTCAACTTAACCTCCAATGTAAAATATCAAGGCTATAACAAGGGTAAGACAAAGGTATACTAGATCATTAAGTAGTGATAGTAATTATCTTTTATCATATTATTAGATGGGTATATTATCACCAATATAACTGTAAATGAGTATATTATTATGAAAACTTATATATACTTTCCAAACCCAATAATAGGGTATATTATCACCAATATAACTTTAAATGAGTATATAATATGAAAACTTATATATACTTTCCAAACCCACACTTTTTGACATTTTTTTTTTTTTTTTTTTTTTTTTTTCTATATTCCAACTTACTTCCTCTCGGGCATAGGCTGAGAGCCTTAACATTCACCGCTTTACAATGAACAGTGAAGCCCGTGAGGTCTTGTTCCAGTCTAGGGAGTGAGACATGTGAAGCACGTAGAGCACAACGAGCACCTGCCATCTTGCCTTCACATGAGGCACGGTGCTCACTCATGGCCCGAAACGACCCCATCCCTGAAGCCATCTCGTTCCCGTGCTTCACTGTCTCACCAACTACACTCGGACTCTCACACTTACACACACACAACGCCACCTGTTGAGCAGATAACTCACCAGGCATTGCACCCCTATAGCATATTTTGAATATGGGAATATTCATACAGTGCTATTTAATCAGGGAACAATGAGGGTATTTTATTGACGTTTCGGTGGGCTTTGTGGTAATGCACTGATACTAAGTACAGCACAAATTCCATCCCAATAATATCTTCCCATTGATACATCGGGATTTGAACCCGGGACCTTTGGATTACCAGGCCAGTGGCAAGACCACTCCACCACACCTCCCCTAAGTATAGAGCTGCATCAATAGATATATCCATCAATTAACACACGTACCAGGCATAATCCCTCTTCTTCAACTAATACGTATTCAGTGACCAATTTATCTACATCTATTCAGGAATTGTTTTTTTTTTATTTCACCTCATACGTGTTGTCAAACTTCTCTCGTCCACCTCAAGTATTTGTAACTGTCTTGACGTCCACCTCAAGTATTTATAACTATCTTGATAGCGTAATGCTTAGTGCGCGGAATTTCGGAGTGAGTATCCAAGGTTCCAGTCCTTGGAGTACCACATATATTCATTAGTTTCATTGATATCATTAATTAGCTTTATGCAAGTTAATTTGCGAGTTGGTGAAAAAAATATGAATTCATGCCTAATTGAAAGTACGCCACTTGGTCACACCTACCACACTCTTAAATTTATTATCATACGGACTTTATTTAAGTGTTTTACAACAAATTAATCGATATTTGATGAGTGGTATTTCGAAGGAAAAATAACTCACGAACTCCAGGAGCGCCCGTTGAAGTTTAATATATGTTTTTTGTCAGTAGACAAAATATATATATTTGTTTTGGTCCGACTTAACGTACGTGTACGCACGAGCGCGCGTGCGTAACTGTGTGTGTGTGTGTGTTACCTTTTGACTCCAAAAGGTCCTGCCTAAACTGAACCATTTGGTGGTAGAACAAAACAAAGGCGTATTTTATGAATTGCAAGGATTTAGCAATTATATGTCAAACTATACATTTGGAGTGTTTGCTTATAAAAGTGAGCTAAAGGATAATGAGATTATTCTTTACACAATTACCTTCCCTTTCATGGTAAACCACCACCTACACTCTCTACACCGTTACTGAATAAATTAATCTCGATCCATATAACCATCTCATCATCCTACAATTAACCTTCCAAATATTTCATAGTGCACCTCTGCTTAGCCTCAGTAACTTCCTAAAACCCTAAATATTCCTTTTATTATTGCCTAAATCCTTCGTCCTCTTCTCCAAATTTCAAATATTATATACCTCTTTTAGAATCCTCTATAATCTGTCTCAGTAATCTAACCTACCCTTATTATATGCTCGCTAGTACTGCACATTACATCAATCTTACGTATCCATATCAATTTGATGTATTCTCTTCATTACCTTCTAAAATTTCATACACTTATTCAATAATTGTATAACTTTTACAAATATCCGATTCTACCCAAAATATATTTCCGCTAGCATTGCCTATTACGTAAATATTATATATGCATACCAATTTCATCCATTCTCTTTTCTAACTTCCAAAATATAATATACTGTTGTTGTTGTTGTTCCCCAAGCTGCCTGGCCGAACAGCCCCAAGGCCCCGAGCAAGGCCAAGGCCATAACCGAGCGCCCCCACAGAACCCTCCCCGCCGACCACAATAAAGCCTGGGTGACCGAAGCCACTCCATGGCGGGGAGCTGAGGAGGGTGCGGAAATAATATACTGTTTCTGATATCTCTATAATTTCATCCATTCTCTTTTCTAACTTCCAAAATATAATATACTGTTTCTGATATCTCTATAACTGTCCCTAATAATCTAAATGCCACCACTGTATCCTCGCTACTATTGCATTACATTTCCATACCATCTCACCTATCCTCTTCTTCACCTTGCATAATTCTATATATTATAAGTTTGAACACTTTATGATGTTACCCACACGACCACTGGTACCAAATGTCATCACAATAATATGTTTCATAAATCGATGCTGTACAATATAATAGGCCAAATTCGTAACGGACAAACATATTATAATATGCCATAGTTACCTTAGTCAAAATTAGTGAATAATTTATTAGTGGCAATTGATGATAAGACTACACTATTAAGGGGGGTGACCTGTTTTTTGGTATTTTTCTCCTATTCTCTTCTTTCTCTGGCTTGTATCCATTCGGCCCCATTTAGCCAACTATTTTAAAACGTTTATCCCCATCTAGGTGTCGATTTCTTCCTGGCGAGCGATAGCGAGCCAGTTTTATATGAAGAAATCCGGCTTCGCCGGAGACATTTTTCTATCGAAAAATGTACAAATTTAGCCTGCTGTCAAAAACATTTTAAAAATATGCTGGCTCGCTATCGCTCACCAGTACAAAATGTGACACCTAGATGGGGATAAACGTCTTAAAATAGTAGGCTGAATGGGGCCGAATGGATACAAGCCAGAGAAAGAGAAAAAAGGAGAGAAAAAAACACACAATACACTGGTACCCTTAGTGAGCCTCTATGATGTCACTAAATGAGCTAAGGTACACTCGGATACCATAGTCTCTGGCCCACTCATACAAAGTCGTAGACTTTACCAATTTCTAATCATGGACGTATATCTCTGGAAACGAATTTATGAATATAAGTTTCTGTAAATCAACTACAAAACTATATATACTAATTAATGTTAAGCAAATTCCATCCAAAAAGCAATACAGATAGTTTTAATTGCATAACGAAAAACATAAAGGGTCCACAAATGAGTGGGCTAGCGACTATGGGGTCCGAGTGTACTCAAACTACATCCGCTGTAGTACTGTTCGTATTACTTCAATCATAGATCCCCGTAACTGCCTTGCTCGACCCCCATCAGTCTTCACCTTCCAAATACTATACATCCTTTCTTAGGCCCCTATAATTTTCCTCATTATCCTAAAGTACCTCCTATAACCCCGCTATTACTCTTTACATTGTAGTACTCCTCGGTCGTCTATCGGAAGAATTGCCTCAACCTCTTTACATTAAATACAAGTAATATTATATTCAGGTAAGGAAGGATATCTGGCAATAAAAAGATAAATATATACATTTCAATAACCCCGTTAACTCACGCAAACTCTTTCCAAAATATATAGAATGGTTTAATTATAGCCAGAATAAAGTTAATGAATGCTGAAAGGGTTAACAATATAGCACAGTACCATGTCACGTTTCTAGTGTATGTAACCTGGAGGACTCTGGATTGTTTTGTTAATTTACACATCAGACACCACGTTGGGGAGATTATAGATACACAGGGGAGGCCTCATTGGTATGTGATAGGGAGTTGCTGGAACCCCTCCTTTATTTGTCTGGCCTCCCTCACTGTTTCTGTTTGTCTCACCTATACAGAAGAGTAATCCAGCTAGCTCTAACAAGCACCTTCTCCTCCTATTAATTCCACTCCACTAAACAAGCACACCACACTTCTTTCCAATATACCAAGAAGCAAATGTTTGAAGATAACCACCAAAGCCCTTATTTTGGCTCTGTCACTCTTTCAACTTTGGGGGAGACACTTGTTACAGGCAGCTTTGCCTTTTGTCTCCTTATAAATAGATAACAAAAAACTTCAGTATACGAAGACGTGTCTCTTCATTTTAGTCTGGATATCAGTGAACTTTAGCTTACGAAGGACCTGTGTGAATCAAGATTAATTGAGATAATTTTTACCACTTTGATTCATTCCAGAAGCCATACAATGATCTAATGTTAAGCAGAATGACGCCATGGTCTGAAGGAATTAACACACCATACAAAGCATACTGAACACTGCGCTAGGCGTGTAAATATCAAAACCATGCAGAGATGACGCAAACCTTTACCACTCCCTATTAACCCTATCTATCTCTCTCCCTCTCTTTCTCTCTAAATAAATATATTAATAAACAAATATTACAGTTACACACATACAAAGATTACGTAATTCTCTACATCTCCCTATTACCCTCCCCACCCCCACCTCTCTCTCTCTCTCTCTCTCTCTCTCTCTCTCTCTCTCTTACACACATTGCAAGTTATTGTCACGTTTGGCTGTGAACGAGGTTATCTTGTAATCTTATCTCAAGAATCTGTAGTCTGTATTGATTTGTTTGATGAGTAAATTAAGCGCATGTTGCAAATAAAACAAAAATGTGTATGCTTTTATAACTCCACTATTGTATCACTAACAGTTATTGTAAGGAAAGGTATCATTGTTTTCTGGCATTCAAACTGTGTGGTGGTAATTAAGGGGGGATGGGCCGGTTTTATGGACCACTTTCTCCCTCATGTTTAGCCCCATTAGTTTTCAGATGTTAAGATGTTTGCCCCATTAGTTAGTCGATTTTAAGACCTTTCGCCCCACTTCTTCGTCAATATTTAGACCTTTCGTGCTATTTAGGTGTCAATTATTTCCTTGGCGAACGATAGTGAGTGAGCCTGTAATGTAAAAACCGGCCTTCGGCCGGAAAACTTTTCTACCCAAAAATGTACAAATTAATCTAGAAGGGGGATCCAATGGATGTTTTTTTTTTCCTAATTTGATGGAGGTCTAGGGAGGAAACTAGAAAAATAATGAATACATGCACAAATCGCCCAAAAAGTGAACCATCCCCCTTTAAAGGTTATTAGGTCCATTCAAGTCTGTCATTGCGTAATATGTCCCCCCCCCCCCACCTCCGTATAGTTATCCCCGACCCTAAATCTTCTTCCCATCCTCTTAACATTCTCAATCTTTATGGCACCCTTCATGTTTTCAATGTTTATCTTTTCTTTCTCAGTTCGTGTCTATCCCTCCACCTCTCCGTCTCTCTACGACTACTACTACTACTACTACTAATACTATTACTAATACTTCAAATAATAATAATAATAATACCGGTACCCTACAGCATATCCTCTTCCTATCCTCTTAACATTCTCATTCTTTATGGTCCCTTGATTTTCACAAAATCTCTCTCTCTCTCTCTCTCTCTCTCAGTTCGCATTATTTGTTCCAGTAATTTTTCAGAATATGCGTTATTATACTCCAATAAGTGTCCACACCAAAACAAGGGTGGACTATGATAAAAAACCTATGCCCCCTGGATAAATTAGTTCCATTAGTTCATTGTATTTTCCGTGTGGCCCCGGATGCCTCTGGTCTAACCACAACAATCCCAGCCCTCATATTAGCTACCTATAGCCTTCACACACAGACACAGACACACAGACACACACACACACACACAAGGTTAAACTAGGATTCTTATATTTAGCAACATACTAATAGACGATTTTATTCAGTTTACGAAGGGCCTCCAGCAATGAACAAACTGCGAACTATCTTAACCCTTGTTTACTTCCACAGATCCTTCTTAAACTGCACACAATCGTCTAACTATAGCTAAATTAAAATGATAAAGACGTCACCGATACAGAAGGGGTTAAACTGTGATCTCACCCAGTCCGACGCTATATATTCACTCCAATCTGTACATCTATCTAACTCTCTCCATCAACAAGTTCATTGGCTTTCTTATTTTCCCGGGGTAACTAATAAATGGTTATATTTCAGCCGTGTACCCCCGGGACTCTCATTCTCACCACAACAATCCCTCCGCTGTTGCTATTATCATCATCCTTCACCCACAAGGTAAAACTGTATACTTATATTCCTCAAAACATAAGTGTATAATATACCGATAGATAGATAGATGTAGATAGATAGATATAGATATAGATATTCTAAACTTCTCATCCAAGAGTTTCATTTTAAGTTTATACATTCACGGAACCTATAAACATCTATCGTACTGCAAATAACTTTCATATTTTACCACACTCACCCATACGGTTTCTTCTCTTTCTACCTATCCATGTAACTCCGCCAACCAAGTTGGTTGGAGGATATGTTTTCCCCTCCGTTCGTCTGTTTTTTTTTTGTTTTTTTTTTTTCTATGTGAGTGAGGGAGACAAAAGGCAGAACTTCCTGTAACGAGTGACTCCCCCATAGTTGAAAGAGTGACAGGGCCAAAATCAAGGGACGTTCGAGTCAAAATACCTGGACACACGGAGTTATGAACCGACTTTTACTAAATTTGGTGGGCATATAGGATATGTGCCAAGGAAAAAGTTATTCAATTTAGAAGGCAATCCAGAGCTTCTCAAAAAAAAATGGTGGGCAGCGAGGATATGCGCCAAGGTGATTCAATTTAGGAGGCGATCCAGATCATATTCTGGAGCCCTGATCCTGAAGCAAATTTATGACTATGGTATTTATTGTAAAGAACCAGCCAGCGTAGGTGGAGGTAGGCAGCCCCTCTAGTTACTCCTTGTTCTATATTGGTCTTCATTCATAAACACAAATTTGGTTTTAAATCCATCTGTATACGAGTATACAGTATCGAATCTTTACACACACACACACACACACTTTCTCTTAAACTCTATTGGCATCTCATTTGCTCTGACTACAAATACCAGAGTCCACGTCCATGCCATTGTATCCAGACATAAGGTGACAGATACGGGCCCGATGGTAGATAAGGACAGCTTCACCAGACTTGATTATACGCACATATTATATACACAGTGAGAGGTGGACAGGTTGGCCAGATCTCAGATAGGACAGGCAAGATGCGAGGCAGGAGAGGTGAGAGAGAGAGAAAGGTGAATATGCAAGCAGAGAGTTACTATGACAGGTAAACAGTAGATTAGGCAAGCAAGTAGGAAGCAAAACTACTTTAGAATAAGAGGCGATGAGGTAGGAAGTAAATTACAAAGGACTTACTGTACAAACTGCAACAGACCTACTGGTTCTTACGGGGAAAGTTTGGACATGTAAGTAGGGATGAAAACGAACAAGTATGCAGATGCGTAGGTTAGCAGGTAGGAATAAAGTGCAGTTAGGAAGGCAGGCAGAAAAGCAAATATTCAAAGACAGGCACCAAGCACACACTAAGAAAGATCAGCAAGTATAGTAATGAAGGCAGGCATGCATAGTGTAAGACAGGTAGTCAGGCAGCTATGCAGACAGCCAGATGGGGGTCGGAAAACTCCATCCGAGTGTCATATTAGGGTAGCGTATCCCCAGCACCCACTCCAATTTGTAACACCCTTCTTATTTTTACTCTCTTACTCTTACTCTTACTCTCTCTGCTCCCCTCCTTTTTTGTTCTATATTCCACAAACTCCCATTAACTTGTTAGCAACTTGTGCCTCCCTTCTCTCTCTATATATATATATCTCTCTCTCTCTCTCTCTCTCTCTCTCATTTCCTCAACCTATTTTTTTTTAATTTTATGTTCGCCTACCCAGTTTCCCAACCACTTTTCTCTAGCAATGTTAACGATACCTTCTCTTATCTACTCTGTATTTTCCCCACAGTTCTCGGCCTATCTTCCCTTTACTTCCTATTTGTTTCTTCTACTTTTGTCCCCCATGTTCTCTAGTTACTCCTCCAACTCGCCCCCCTCATCCTACCCACCTGTCATCTTCCAACCAACCCCACCTTCCATCCTCCAACCAACACCCCCATCCTCCAACCCAATCACCTCCATCTTATAACCCACCCCCATCCTCTTACCATCACCCCACACTCCAACCGACCCCATCCTCCAACCAAACCACCCCCATCCTCCAACCAAACCACCCCCATCCTCCAACCCAATCACCCCATCCTCCAACCCAATCACATCCATCCTCCAACCCAATCACCCCATCCTCCAACCCAATCACCCCATCCTCCAACCCAATCACCCCCATCCTCCAACCCACCCACCCATTCTCCAACCCATCACCCCTATCTTCCAACCCAATCATTCCCATCCTCCCTATCTTCCAACCCACCCCATTCTCGAACCCAATCACCCCCCTCCTCCAACCCAACACCCCATCCTACCCCTCCCACATAACCTTCAGTAACCACCACCCGCCTCCCATTATATCCTTATTTGTTCCTCCATTATATTGGCTGTTCTCGTTTATGTCCTTGTTGTTCTTCCCGTTTTAATAATGGAGGATGCTACAGCGTATTTCAATTAGTGATACTACTTTGAACACTCCCGCTACTCTTAATTAGTGGTACTACTGTGAACACTCCCGCTACTCTTAATTAGTGGTACTACTTTGAACACTCCCGCTACTCTTAATTAGTGGTACTACTTTGAACACTCCCGCTATTCTTAATTAGTGGTACTACTTTGAACACTCCCGCTACTCTTAATTAGTGGTACTACTTTGAACACTCCCGCTACTCTTAATTAGTGGTACTACTGTGAACACTCCCGCTACTCTTAATTAGTGGTACTACTTTGAACACTCCCGCTACTCTTAATTAGTGGTACTACTTTGAACACTCCCGCTACTCTTAATTATGCCTTAATTTTTTCTCATGTAATGGCACTCCTGTTAATACAGTAATTCTAATTCGATGACTTTAATATTGCTTTCTAGTCACGACTACGCCAATATGTTCACCTTGGGGAGGAGGAGGAAGAAGAGAGATTTACATAGATACACAGACTGCACAAACCTTGTGGACCCTACTAGGCAGTCCGAACTTAATACTAACATAGAATTTGCTGCAAAGTAGATAGCAAAGCAGAAGAGTACAAAGTAGTACAATGGAAATCAAGAAACAACAGATTTGCGACATCTCAAGGTTACTTGCTCTCTAAGTTACTGCTGTTTTAAGCGCCCAACAGTTTTTCAGAGAGGATATGATAAAGTGTGAATTCAATTAGGTTAATAAAATAATAATACATTACTAAAGAAATAATTTATTCATTTACAAATGCAGTCATCCGTGGGTTTCGGGCAAGGTGCTTGTCTAGGCGAACTTTAAAAGAATCAAAGGTGTTGCAGTCTATAACATCTCAGGCAAGCCCATTTCCACTGATTGACAACTCAATTAAAGAAGAAGTTTTTAGATGCATGCGTGTTAATAATTTACCAATGATTTTGTAACCATTTACCCTTGTGTAATTTTGACTGGTCGATTGTAAAATACTTATTCAAATTTTGTCAAGATAGTTATACTTCTGGACTAACTTCGAGAAATAGTTGGACTTAATGTATACGTAATGTGTAAAGACATTATCATTTCCTCTGCTACTGCATTTGCTGCCATCATTAATCATACGTGTTAGTAGTATTACCCCTATTTACCCTTGTGTGTACCTGCATCATAATCGACACATTAGCTACCATATTTGCTACTAAATTATCACCAACGAATAATCTAATTAATATATTCCACATCAAAACCACCAACAGACCTTTCACTCTCTTGTCTTGTGCCTTTCAGTGCAAACCCTAATACTACGTCATTGAAATGTATACAGCATCAGAAGTAAGGCATGCAAACAAATGTCACAACAAATATAATTACTCAAGTAATATGCGATTGAACTATATAAGTTATACAAACACAGTACTACTAATTGTGGGGTGATGCCTCATAACGTATAGGAGAGTTCCAAGAGCAATGTTCAGAGGTTGTTTGAACATATGGAACGAATAGATAGTAGGTGACTGACTATACTAGATAGTAGGTGACTGACTATAATAGATAGTAGGTGACTGACTATACTAGATAGTAGGTGACTAACTATAATAGATAGTAGGTGACTGACTATAAAAGGATAGTAGGTGACTGACTATAATAGATAGTAGGTGACTGACTATAATAGATAGTAGGTGACTGACTATAATAGATAGTAGGTGACTGACTATAATAGGATAGTAGGTGACTGACTATAATAGATAGTAGGTGACTGACTATAATAGATAGTAGGTGACTGACTATAATAGATAGTAGGTGACTGACTATAATAGATAGTAGGTGACTGACTATAATAGATAGTAGGTGACTGACTATAATAGATAGTAGGTGACTGACTATAATAGATAGTAGGTGACTGACTATAATAGATAGTAGGTGACTGACTATAATAGATAGTAGGTGACTACTATAATAGATAGTAGGTGACTGACTATAATAGATAGTAGGTGACTGACTATAATAGATAGTAGGTGACTGACTATAATAGATAGTAGGTGACTGACTATAATAGATAGTAGGTGACTGACTATAATAGATAGTAGGTGACTGACTATAATAGATAGTAGGTGACTGACTATAATAGATAGTAGGTGACTGACTATAATAGATAGTAGGTGACTGACTATAATAGATAGTAGGTGACTGACTATAATAGATAGTAGGTGACTGACTATAATAGATAGTAGGTGACTGACTTAATAGATAGTAGGTGACTGACTATAATAGATAGTAGGTGACTGACTATAATAGATAGTAGGTGACTGACTATAATAGATAGTAGGTGACTGACTATAATAGATAGTAGGTGACTGACTATAATAGATAGTAGGTGACTGACTATAATAGATAGTAGGTGACTGACTATATAGATAGTAGGTGACTGACTATAATAGATAGTAGGTGACTGACTATAATAGATAGTAGGTGACTGACATAATAGATAGTAGGTGACTGACTAGAATAGATAGTAGGTGACGCAGAATAACAGATAGTAGGTGACTGACTATAATAGATAGTAGGTGACTGACTATAATAGATAGTAGGTGACTGACTATAATAGATAGTAGGTGACTGACTATAATAGATAGTAGGTGACTGACTATAATAGATAGTAGGTGACTGACTATAATAGATAGTAGGTGACTGACTATAATAGATAGTAGGTGACTGACTATAATAGATAGTAGGTGACTGACTATAATAGATAGTAGGTGACTGACTATAATAGATAGTAGGTGACTGACTATAATAGATAGTAGGTGACTGACTATAATAGATAGTAGGTGACTGACTATAATAGATAGTAGGTGACTGACTATAATAGATAGTAGGTGACTGACTATAATAGATAGTAGGTGACTGACTATAATAGATAGTAGGTGACTGACTATAATAGGATACGAAAGTGGGATGGAAAGGAGAGAAAGGGGTAGACCGAGGATGGGGTGAAGAGTTATGTGAGGGAGAATGTCATGGGGTGGAGTGATGGAATGAAGAGTTATGTGAGGGAGAATGTCATGGGGTGGAGTGATGGAATGAAGAGTTATGTGAGGGAGAATGTCATGGGGTGGAGTGATGGAATGAAGAGTTATGTGAGGGAGAATGTCATGGGGTGGAGTGATGGAATGAAGAGTTATGTGAGGGAGAATGTCATGAGGTATGAGTGATGGAATGAAGTTATGTGAGGGAGAATGTCATGAGGTGGAGTGATGGAATGAAGAGTTATGTGAGGGAGAATGTCATGAGTTAGAAAAAGGCTGCCATCTGACAGAGGATATATTTGCTTGGAGGCGTTTCGAAGACTGAGACATCTAGAAATGGATGATTGGGTTACATAAAACACGGGATATCATGAATTCACAATCCTACTGCGCGCTTGCTCTCTCTCTCTCTTTCTCTCTCTAACACACACCCACACACACACACACACACACACACACACACACACTTACTTACCAGTATGGTACGGACATCTGGTGGGGACCGGAAAGTCAAACTCACCTGGAAAGAGACGGGGACAAACTAAATAATATTATCACTATAGGCCTATAATAAACGGGGTTACAATTATATAAATATATATAAATATATATATATATCCCATACGAAATCGATTAATGAATCATATAATTGTGTACATATGTCACATAAGGCAATAATTATATACACATTATTAAAATGTAGTCCTATACGACTTAGCATGTACACCCACACCCACTCAAACACACCGGTATTATTTAGATTATGTAGGGGTGTTATTCAGCACCAACACACACACACACACACACACACACACACACACACACACACACACACACACACACACACACACACAGTAAGGGTAGTGGCAGTAGCAACACACCTCACATATTAATTAAAGCTACTCACACTTGTTCTACCGGGACCGTGGGATACATAGAGGCATGGTGATACTGATGGTTTAAAGGTAGACAGATAGATAGACGGATACATCTATGTATACATAGATGGATGGATAGATAGATATAGATACCGGTACATATCTAGATATCTAGATAGATAGATTGATTGATCGATAGACAGAGAGATATATAGATAGATATAGACTATAAAAATGAGCGCCCAAATGTAACCAATATACTGTATACTGTATAGTGTTTCGAGCATTTATGTGTGCTAAATATAATACCGTACATAAGAGATTACAACATATATTACGTGCATTACTTCACATTATAACACACAATGCTTACAGTGTAGATACATTGATAGAAGACGGACAACCAAGAGGGATTCATTGTTTATATTCCATTTAGGCCTACTGTATATATTTTGGTTTTCTTTTCCATACCGAGTGGCATTATTGGTATTACATGCACTTGAATAAATAGATTGGTGTTAAATATGTCCTTCACACACACACACACACACACACACACACACACACACACACACACACACACACACACACACACACACACACACACATACTTACATAGACACAGTCACACACACACACTTACACACTCTCACTCTGGCACACGCACACATACACTCTCACTCTGACACACACACACACTTACACACTCGCACTCTGACACACACACACACACTCTCACTCTGACACACACAAACACTTACACACTCTCACACACAACACTCTTTCTCACTCACTCACTCACACACACACACACTCTCACTCACACTTACACACTCAAACACACACAAACACACACTCGCACTCTGACACACACACACACACACTCTCACTCTGACACACACAAACACTTACACACTCTCACTCACACACACACACACTCTTTCTCACTCACACACACACACACACATACACACGCTTACACACTCTGACACACACACACATACACACACACACACTTGAAGCAACAGCCGCGCCTTACAAAAACAGCCCGAGACCGATATTATCCCACCCGGCAGGATATACTCTGTGTGTGTGTGTGTGTGTGTGTGTGTGAGAGAGAGAGAGAGAAGGGGGGGGGGGGGGGTAGTAGTTGTAACAATAATAAAAAATATGGAAACAGTAGAAAACAAACGTGTGAGTGTGTGAGTGTGTGTGTACGCCACTTTCCCAGCCAAGGAACCAACCCCTGGTGTATGCTAGTGCGTGTAGAGGAACAAGGGCTCACGAGATACTCCCAACGATTACACCACCACTATCAGAACGCCTGTCCGGGAAACTGCGCACTTGTTACGGCCGCATGTTCACTTCAAGCAGCTGTCCCACACGTGCAGCTGTGTGTGCCACGTGCATCTGTCTGGGGTGTACAGTTGGTTCCATAAGTCATAGTGCCAGGTTTATATCGATTGAGAAATGTTGGCAATAAGTATGAGTTTTGATATAATATATACAGTATATTTACTGGGATTTATAGGATTCAATTATTTCCATATAGTGTAGCCTATTTCTTTTTTTTATTTTCTATGTGAGTGAAGGAGATAAAAGGCAGCACTGCCTGTAGCGAGTGCCTCCCCCAGAGTTGAAAGTGACTGGGCGTTCGAGCCAAAATGCCTGGACACACGGAGTTTGAAGCAATTTAAGTCATAGGAAGAGGGAAAGACTGATTATGGGAGAGTTACAAAGCTCAGCTGTTGAATAGAAGAAAGACTGAGAATAACGATTCACTCTTGGGTTGGAGAGTTGCACAGAGTAGGGGTGAGATTGTGTAAAAAGACGGGTACTACGTAAAGGAGGTGGTATAAACTGGTATACCACAGTGTATACTCCCCCCCCCCCCCTTCGTAGACCACGTAGCGTCCGTCTTGCAACACAATCCCACTCCTACTCTGTGCAACTCTCCAACCCAAGAGTGAAACGTTATTCTCAATCTTTCTTCTATTCAACAGCTGAGCTCTGGAACTCTCTCCCAGAATCAGTCATTCCCAGTTCCTATGACTTAAATTGCTTCAAACTCCGTGTGTCCAGGTATTTTGGTTCGAACGTCCTTTGATTTTGGCCCTGTCACTCTTTCAATTCTGGGGGAGGCACTTGTCACAGGCAGTTCTGCCTTTTGTCTCCCTCACTCACATAGAAAAAAAAAAAATATATATATATATATATATATATATATATATATATATATATATATATATATATACCGTATATATAAACGACACAGTGAACATTAACTAGGGAATATCAATAATTTGAACTTTGATATTCAAGTAGTTAATCAAAATAATTCGTCAACGTTACATAATTGTTTCTCTAGAAATTGTTCAGAATTGCTTTGTGATAGAGTGCGTGCGTGATTCTTAGAACATCACAAACAAAGCATGTCCCGGCAATAATAATCTCGTTAACGCAATCAAAAGCTTATAAAAAATCTTGTTTGAAGTTATGACGCTATAAATGGACTAACATGCATTATAAGCGTTCTGGGAAAAAAAAAAAAAAAAAAAAAAAAAAAAAAAAAAAAAAAAACACACACTTCCAGGGTTACGTAAGAGAAACGAGATGGTGCAGTTGTGTATTGGGGCAGGTGTGCCTTAGTAAATTAGTATACAGTTGTGGGCCACTATCACCTGCCTCTGATACCACCTGTGTAGTTAGCTGCCTCTTCACCGGCCTTCTCTTTGTCAGTCAATCTCATCCTGCTTCTGTCACGATTACACCTCATGCTATTGCCATTCAACTCTACCTACTTAAGGGGAGATGGTTCACTTTTTGGGCGAATTTTGCATGTATTCATTATTTTTCTAGTTTCCTCCCTAGACCTCCATATAAAAAAAAAAAAAACAAAAAAAAAAAAACATCCATTAGATCCCCCTTCTAGATTAATTTGTAGATTTTTCGGTAGACAAATTCCCGGCCGAAGGCCGGTTCTTCCAACATTACAGGCTCACTATCGTTCGCCAGGGAAAAAATCGACACCTAAATAACACGAAAGGTCTTAACATTGCCAACGAAATGGGGCGAAAGGTATTAAAAGCGCTAAACTAATGGGCCGAACGTCATAAAATCTGAAAACTAATGGGGCTAAACACGAGGAAGAAGGGGGGCCAGAAAAACGGCCCATGTCCCCTTAATCTGCAATCTTGCAATTCAACGTCCCATATTCTAACTCCGGCTTTAACAACTTATTAGTTCTTCAATTTATCAACTCGACCCCCAACCTCTCAACTTTTCCTCCAATCACTTAACTTTGCCTCCAACCTCTCAACTGCACTTACAATATGTGAGCTGTACTTCGAACCCCTCAACTAGACCTTATATCTTTCAACTCACACTCCAACTTCCCAAGTCATCCTCCAACCCTTCTACTCGTCCTCTAACCTCTCAACTCAATCTCCAACCCATCAACTATGCCTTCAACCTCTAACCCCTCAAGTCTACTTCAGAAGTCTCAAGTTTACCTCTAAACCCTCAACTCTACTTCAGAAGTCTCAAGTTTACCTCTAACCCCTCAACTCTATTTCAGAAGTCTCAAGTTTACCTCTAACCCCTCAACTCTATTTCAGAAGTCTCAAGTTTACCTCTAACCCCCCAACTCTACTTCAGAAGCTCAAGTTTACCTCTAACCCCTCAACTCTACTTCAAAAGTCTCAAGTTTACCTCTAAACCCTCAACTCTACTTCAGAAGTCTCAAGTTTACCTCTAAACCCTCAACTCTACTTCAGAAGTCTCAAGTTTACCTCTAACCCCTCAACTCTACTTCAGAAGGCTCAAGTTTACCTCTAACCCCTCAACTCTACTTCAGAAGTCTCAAGTTTACCTCTAACCCCTCAACTCTACTTCAGAAGTCTCAAGTTTACCTCTAACCCCTCAACTCTACTTCAGAAGGCTCAAGTTTACCTCTAAACCCTCAACTCTACTTCAGAAGTCTCAAGTTTACCTCTAACCCCTCAACTCTACTTCAGAAGGCTCAAGTTTACCTCTAACCCCTCAACTCTACTTCAGAAGTCTCAAGTTTACCTCTAACCCCTCAACTCTACTTCAGAAGGCTCAAGTTTACCTCTAACCCCTCAACTCTACTTCAGAAGGCTCAAGTTTACCTCTAACCCCTCAACTCTACTTCAGAAGGCTCAAGTTTACCTCTAACCCCTCAACTCCACTTCAGAAGTCTCTAACTTTACCTCTAACCTCTGTACTCGACCTCCAACCTTTCAACTGGACCTAGAACCTTTACACTCAACTTACAACTAGTCTACCTCCTCCCTCTCACCTGCCTATAATAACTGTACCTCTCCACCTGCCTTCTACCAACACCTTGTCATTCAACTCCTTCCTGTCTTCTTTACCACCCCACCCTACCAAACAACCCCTGAGGTATACTGGTGCGTGCATATAAAAAATAAAATAAAAAAAAAGTCTTCCTTCAATTTTCCACATTAAATAATTTATACATTCAATAAATTGCCTTACTTTAACCCCTTTAGCACGATGACGTCTTTTTCACCCTTTATTCTGGCTAACATTAAACGCTTTTATGCAGTCTATGAAGGTCCTATGTTATTCAGATAGTGTTTACCTTTTTGAGTCCTAGAGGTAGATTATAAGCTAAAGAAATCGCTTAATGGTAACCAGGAAAAGACGAAAATTACGCCATCGTGCTAAAGGGGTTACATTTCTTGTCCCTTGGCATTACCTTTGGATTTTTTTTGGATGTGTTCGCCGCTCTTCTAGCGGCACCAAGGAGCGCGACGCCCCTCGTTATGGGTGGTGATTGCTGCTCATTTATACCTATTACCTAAAACTCATCATGTAACTCTTCCTTTCAACTCCACCTTCCACTTACAACTAATCAACAAACGTCTATTCCTCTTGGCGATGCATGCATACTCTATCCCTCAAATTAGTGTTATCTCTAAAGTGTCTCAATGCATTTCTACTTCCATCTCTCCCCCAAACCTCCACCTTCTACCTCTTATGCCATCATAAATCCTCAACCCCTAAACTCTTTTCTTATTCTAGCTTATAAATCAATCATCTTCTAACAAATGATCAAGACTCTATTCTCCATTAAGGGGAGGTTTTTAGCGTGTTTCCTAGACTTCCATCAAGCTTGAAATTACACCCCCTTGACCCCCTTTCAAGATAAATTTGTACATTTTTCGGTAGAAAAATGTCCCGGCTGAAAGCCGGTTCCTCTTAAATTATAGGTGCGCTATCGCTCGCCAGGATAAAATCGACACCTGAATTGCACGAAAGGTCTTAATATGGGGTGAAAGTTCTTAAAATCGCTAAACTCATGGGAAAACGTTTTATAATATCAAAAGCAATGGGGCTAAACATGAGGGAAAAAGGGGTCAAGAAAAAAATCCCTCAAGTGGAGATCTCCCCTTAAGCCTCTAACTCAAATCAACTGTACAGTTGGCCACATAACTTCTGTTCCTCGTCGCGATCTTATGCATGAAAGTAAAATTAGTATGAATGAATTGCGAGCGTGGTATAGTTAAATAATCAATTGAGTAGTCAGATGAGTTAACTACTGCATAAGAATCTACACTCGTAATTCAATCAAATGCATTACATGTCCATGTAAAAAAAAAAAAAAAAAAAAAAAAAATGTATAAGAACACGGAGAGGAAGAGAACGTATGTGAGCTATTGTACCTGCAACTAATTCTGCATCAAACCTTAACTTTCCACCAACTCCTCATCAGCCCTACAGCTCTCAATATTACATCCAAACTCCACTTCCTGCCTGTAACACTATAACTGGTTTCTAATTATATGATTCCACTCCACAACTCCACCAACTCTGTCAGCCTCCTCCCCCTCCACTGTCTCCAAACTCCACCATCACAACTCTATATTCCTTCTTTAACTGTTTATCAACCCTCAGTTTCTTAAATAAAATTATAATAATCCAACCTCTTTACCTCTTCACCACACCTCAAACTCATCACCACTTCTACTTCTCCCCACTCCACTTCCTTCATGGCCTCCACTCACTCCACCCCATTATTATCACCCTCTCCCCCTCTCGATCCGGTTTCATGCTCCTCCATTTGTCTAATAACTCCATCATCACACCTCTACCTCTCATTTCCACCTTCCATCTCTAACTCTTTACTAACCATCTGCATCTCAAATCTAACTTTAACTTTCATCCAACCTCAACTTCTATTTCCTCTTCAAATCTGTAATCCTCAACTCCACTTCACCTCAACCTCCAGCTCTCCCCACCGCCTCCCTACTCCACTTCCTGTCTGCAACACTGTAGCTGGTCTCCAATTATTCCACACCATTAATTCCAACTCCTCCTCCCGCTCCTGCCTCCTCTTATACAAAATATCATCTAGTGTACAGTCGGTGTTAGTTATCTTGTAATACCTCATCGTCTTATGATTTCGTAACATTTTAAAGACCTTAAGTACGATGGTGTTTTTCTTAATCTTATCATGGCTCTCATTAGACAATTTTATTTAACCATAACAAATATCCTACTAACAACAATGGCACCACTTGTTCACCATCGGAGGTAAGGTGGAGTGGTAATACCACTGGACTGGTAATCCAATGGTCCCGGGTTCGAATCCCGATGTATCAATGGGAAGATATTATTGGGATGGAATTTGTGCTGTACCTAGTATCAGTGCATTACCACAAAGCCCACCGAAACGCCAACAAAATACCCTCTTGTTCCCTGATTAAAGAGCACTGTATGAATATTCCCATATTAAAAATATGCTACAGGGGTGCAATGTCTAGCGAGTTCAAACTTCATTGCTCAATAGGTGGCGTTCTGAGAGTGAGGGTCCGAGACAGTGAAGCACTGGGGCGAGGCAGCTCCAGATATGGGGCACAGTTAACCCTTACGCTGCGGGCATATTTGGGCTATTTAGGGCATATTCACGCACTCCTGAATGATTAATCAAGTGTCTGCATGAAATTAAATGTATTCTGCCGATAACTAGACGAAAATAGCTTCAAAATGACACTAGAATGAGCTTCGTAGCTCGCGGGCTACCATAGACATTGGGGAAAACTCTCTATTTATTAGCAATGTAGCGCTTTTTTGCAATTGGCAGCACTGCTGAGACCCGGGTCTGGGACCTCAGTTTGCCTCAGTGCACGGTTGGACGTGCTGGCGGTCGGAGGTGGGCCCCTCGCGGTCCCGCCCACTGACACTCAATTTCTACATTTTTTACAGGCTTTTAAAACCTGTAAATTGCTATAACTTGCCAAAACGTAGTACTACGTTTCCCGCAGCCAATGGGTTAAGGATTCTCGCTTGCGTAGATAAGTAATACGGCCAAGGGTACTACTGGTGCCCTTACTTAAATTATTTTAAGTGCAGACAAATAATGCAATTGCTTGGCCTGTCAAGTAATTCCGTCACATTCAAAATATTATATCATTGCTAATACTGGCAAAACTACGTCCTCCCTCCCCATCTCGTTGCACTCAGAAATCAACTACCAAGGTCAAAATAATCCCATTATCGTTGTCCAAAACTGTCAGGACTCCCTTCTTACAATGATCATCTAGTAAGGCCATCCCAAACCCCCATTCCCACCACCACAAACCTGCTTTCTTCATGTCATCCCACCTCAGAGCTACTTATTACAACCCACTTCTCACCATTTCTACATCTGGTAACACCGATATTCTGCTCATTACGGTGTGTCTCCAAATTCCGATCTCCAAATACTCATAATTCAAAAAGGAATTAGCAAAATATTGTTTTTGTTTTCATTTAGCAAAAGTCGACTAGTAAATAGGTGTGGAATTGTTCAACCCGTTTATTGCAGCCGTCCTTGAGTTACAAGAGGCTCGGGGTGAACATTTCTAGACTGTATTAATGAATAGACTACAGCCAACCTGACCTAGCCTAGATATACTATAGTAAGACTATACTATAGGATCTCTACCCTAACCAAACTAACTCTAATGCACTCCAACCCAGTCCACATCTACTCTATTTCAATGTAACGAATCAATAACAATATAAAGAACATAAGTTCAGTAAATGGTGTTCTATATAGCCAATATCAATAGTTCGTTAACAAATGTGCTCATAAATGTAGTAACTTCAAGTTATTATGAATGTACCTTGACAGTCCGTGTGTATCTGATAACCCAAAAATTGTGTTTCACATCGTATAAGTCTCTCTCTCTCTCTCTCTCTCTCTCTCTCTCTCTCTCTCTCTCTCTCACACTTATTATCACCAGAATATTCGAAAAAAAAAACGACTGATTTTGAGTGTAGGACAAATGCTAACTGGGCTGCATTAAATAAAGTGGCTCCCGGACCCCTAGGTAGTCATTACATTACAGGGCGGCCGGGGGTGAAAGAGGTGTGAGAAAATCAGGGACTTGCTCGGGGTTTTTACGTGGGTTGAGGTTACTACGGTAGAGAGGGGGACACGGTACGGTAGAGAGGGGGACACGGTACGGTAGAGAGGGGGACACGGTGTGGCAAAGATGGGGACACGGCAATTTACCGTCAGCTGGAATAGAACAGAGTATAGGGAGGGGGGCGTAAAGTATCCCACACATTCTGGTCACAGGGGGTTACATGACAACAATGATCCACTATATAAAACTTCATAATATTCTCCCAGACAGCCCTAAGTAAATATCACAAGAGCGTTTTTTTCCTCAACTGGTAATTGAAAGAGATAAACTTTATTTGTGTGTTTTCATTTCGTCACCTAAACTGGTACAAATAACTGTATTATTTATATATATACCGGTATATATATATATATATATATATTTTTTTTTTCTATGTGAGTGAGGGAGACAAAAGGCAGAACTGCCTGTAGCGAGTGCCTCCCCTAGAGGAGAAAGAGTGACAGGGACAAAATCAACAGATGTTCGAGCCAAAATGCCTGGACACTCGGAATTTAAGTCATAGGAAGAGGGAAAGACTGATTCTGGGAGAGAGTTCCAGAGTTCAGCTGTTAAATAGAAGACTGAGAATAACGTTTCACTATTGGGTTGGAGAGTTGCAGAGAATAGGGGTGGGATTGTGTTGCAAAACGTGTGCTACGTCGAGGGGGTGGTATACACTGAGATAGCTCTATCTCTCGATTCCCTTTTGGCCAACATCCAATCCCCCCTCCCCGGCATTAATTATTAAATGCATAATTACTTAACAACAAAAACCGATTTTCACGATGTTCATTACGAGATTATATTGTTTAGCTAAGAACTTCACATATAAAATAGTGATGGTCAAAAACCCTAAATTTTAACAAGCTATTATCTCTAAAATTCCTACATACATTACATAGAACATTTAACTGTTGCATTCAATGAGTTATATCAGCGCTCAGCCCGTATCAGTCCCAGACAAAACAGCCATGAACCAGAACGGCCTCTGACCATGTAATGACGGGCACTCGGCCAATACCGATTGTATTAATTGGACCGCTGGCCTCTGACAAGGTTTATAGTGTATGTACGTATATAGACCTTGTATAATACTACTTGGCCTCTGACCATGGAACAAATGAGCCACGGACCTAAACAGACACTCGCCCAATACTGATAGGACTCATTCGACCGTTCGTCTATAGTCTATAGCTATACCAATAACGACCAAGGACAAAATTGACTATGAATCTGAATATAAAATAAATTTGCTTCGTACACAGCAAGGCGGATATATATTGAACCTCAAAAGCCGGGTGGCTTCTGATAGAAAGACCACGTGGGGTGCTCAACATTCACCATACACTGCAATATATGGACTCGGACTCGCGCTCGCGCTCGCGCTCGCTCTCTCTCTCGCTCGCGCTCGCGCTCGCTCTCGCTCTCGCTCTCGCTCTCGCACTCTCTCTCTCTCTCTCTCTCTCTCTCTCTCTCTCTCTCTCTCTCTCTCTCGCTCTCGCTCTCTCTCTCTCTCTGGATTGTTGCAGTTGTATGTGTGTGTTACATGCAATATGATTTATGCGTTAACCCTAACTCCAATAATGGCTGCATCTTGAATTCCAACTACTACCGGTACTGGCAGACTATGGATAAAATTCAACCATAGAAGGACCTGACATTAATGGAGGAGTGTAATTGGATCCAAAGAGATGATCCGAGCAAGGGTTAGCAGGACCGAGATGGTGGTGGTGGTGGTGTTGATGGTGTTGATGGTGGTGACGGTGATGGTGGTGGTGGTGGTGTTGATAGTGGTGACTGATGGTGGTGACGGTGATGGTGATGGTGGTGGTGGTGGTGTTGATAGTGGTGATGGTGTTGATGGTGGTGATGGTGTTGATGGTGGTGACGGTGATGGTGGTGGTGGTGGTGTTGATAGTGGTGACTGATGGTGGTGACGGTGGTGGTGGTGGTGTTGATAGTGGTGACTGATGGTGGTGACGGTGATGGTGGTGGTGGTGGTGGTGTTGATGGTGGTGGTGGTGTTGATGGTGGTGACGGTGGTGGTGGTGGTGTTGATAGTGGTGACTGATGGTGGTGACGGTGATGGTGGTGGTGGTGGTGGTGTTGATAGTGGTGACGGTGATGGCGGTGGTGATGGTGCTGGTAATTAGGAGACTTATAGTAATGGTGATAGTGCCGGTGTTGACAGCTGAGGTGGAGTGGTGGTGGTAATAATTTTGGAGAGAATAAAGCGTTGCTGCTGATGTTACAGATGGTGGTGTGATGTGGCGTTGGTTAAAAGTGATGTGGAGTGTATGGTGGAGGGAAATAGGATGCCGGTAATGATTTATATTATGATGGTGGCAGAGTTGAGAGGTGAGGTGGAGTGTGTGGTGGCGGTAAATGTGAAGGTGATGGTGATATTGGTGGTTATGGTGTATTGATGGTGGCAGTGTTGAGAGGTGAGGTGGAGTGTGTGGTGGCAGTAAATGTAATGATGGTGATGGTGCAGATTATGGTGCAATGGTGGCAGTGTTGAGAGCTGAGGTGGAGTGTGTGGTGGCGGTAAATGTAATGATGGTGATGGTGCAGATTATGGTGCAATGGTGGCAGTGTTGAGAGCTGAGGTGGAGTGTGTGGTGGCGGTAAATGTAATGATGGTGATGGTGCAGATTATGGTGCAATGGTGGCAGTGTTGAGAGGTGAGGTGGAGTGTGTGGTGGCAGTAAATGTGATGCTTGGCTGCACAACACAACATCACGGAGGAGGGGGAGGAGAAGGAAAGGGTAACAGTGAGGCAGAAGGAAGGCTGGGAAGGAGGGAGGGAAGGATGGAGGTCGGTAGAAAGATATTATGCTAAAGAGAAAGAAGGGAGGGAGGAAGAAGTTAGGGAAGGACAAGCGATATAAAGTGAAGTAAGAAATAAACAGGAAGAGAAAAGTAAAGGGAGAGGGAATGATAGGATGAAAAGGGAAAGGAAAGAGTAGGGTTAATGGGTGGGAGGAGATAAAGATGGGATAGCAGTGAGTCTCGATGATAGGAGGAACATAGTAAACAAAATAATGAGGGGAGGGATTAAGGGAGTAGGAAATATTGCATGGATACTAAAACACAGAAAATAGAGAGGAGGAGGAAAAGTAGAAATAAGAGTACTAAAGGTAAAGGAACAATATTGGGGAATAAAGGTAAAAGAGAGAGAAGGATGGCAGGGAGAAGCAGCAACGTATATTGTGGGAAGACAAAATAAGACATAACAGCAAAATAAGGAAAGGAAAGCATAAAACAATGAAGCAAAGAAAAGTACAACTGTGAGTGAAGGCAGTTAGAAACGCAGAGAGAAAGGAGGAGGATACAGTGACAGGATAAATGCAGGAATAGTCCATAGTATATATGGATGGAGTCATGAAAGAAATACTATCAAGAGCAGTGAATGTTGGTGTATCGCTGAAAAGGGAGGGAATTGAGTGGAAGCTACCTATACTGCTGTTTGCGGATGATACAGTTCTGATGAGTGATAATGAATGGGAGTTGCAGGGTCTGGTAAATGAGTTTGGAACAGTGTGCGAAAAACGGAATTTGAAGGTAAATACGGGGAAGAGCAAGGTGATGGTCTTCGAAAGGGGTGAAGTCACAGAGTGTGAGGTGAAGCTGAACGGTCAGGCTATGGAGATCGTCAACTCTTTTAAGTATCTGGGCAGTGTGTTGAGTAAAGATGGGACTATGGATGAAGAGGTGCGGGAGAGGGTACAACAGGGGAAGAGGGTTGTAGGAACGCTAAAAGCAGTAACAAGAAATAGGGTGGTCAGTATGGAAGTGAAGAATTCCTTGCATGACAGTGTGGTAATCCCGACACTGACTTACGGAAGCGAAGCATGGACGTTGGTTGAGAGACTCAGACCAAGAGTGAGAGCAGTGGAAATGAATTACTTAAGGAGTGCGTGCGGAGTTACATGGAGGGATAGACAGACTAATGAGGAAGTAAGAAGGAGGTGTGGTGTGGAGGTAGATGTGCTGGAAAGTGTGAAAAGGAACAAATTGAGATGGTTCGGCCATATGGAACGTATGGAAAGCGAGAGAATGACTAAGAGGGTGTACGAGAGCGAGGTGGAGGGACAGAGGGGGAGAGGTAGACCGAATATGAGGTGGAAGGATGGAGTGAGGAAGTACATGAACGAAGGCGGTGCTGGTTGGGGGGAGGGGCGTCGACTGACTGGGGACAGAGGTGCATGGGGGCGGTTCGTTCGTGGCCACCCCTTCGGGGATCACGGCGTCAGGCAATAGATAGATAGATAGATAGATAAATGCAGGAAATTAGAATAGAAGCAGAAGGGAAGAAGGTTAAAGAGAATACAAGGAAGGACGTTAGAGGGGGTGAGAAAACAGAGGAGTACATATTGTCAGGAAACAAGAATGAAAGCAGAGGGGAAGAGCATTGCAGAAAATAGAAGGAGGGAAGAATGAATGGAGGAAGGAGGGTAAAGTGAAAGAAGGAAAGTCAGAGGAAGCCCATCAAAAGAGGATTGAGGAAAGAAGAATTGGGCAATAGAGGAAGATGGATAGTATGTGTTATGCCCGAATCTTCTACAAGACTGGATTCTGTCGGAGTGGTTCCTGAGGAAAAGAGGAAGGCATCCCCAGTAACACCTCAACTCAGTTTACCCTAAACCCTGTCAACCCTAAAGAAAACGCCCGTGACCCAAAACCCCCTAGTCAAACCCCCCTCACCTAACCACAGTCACACCACCCCATCTGCCCTGAAGAGCCGGCCCAGTTACCCAAACCTACCTGCCCAGCCCACAGAACCACGACACAATAACCCATCACTAACCCAGGTCAAGGAGATTCCAAGATCAACAGAAAGAGCAAGAAAAGCAAGGAACACCGAATGTTGAAATTGTTCGGCAGCTCATCCCAAGCTCCCAGGTCTGTATTCCAACCTCATTGGTTTGTATTTCAATCGAGACAGGTCTATACTCCAACCCAAACTAACTCAACCAGTATTCCTGTCAAAGAAGCGACCAATATTCCTGTCACACTACAAGTCTGTATACCAACCCGTTTGACCTGTATTCCAACCAAGAGGGTCTGTATTACAACCCAACTTAACTCGGCCAGTATTCCTGCCAAGGTAGCAACCAGTACTCCTGTTGCAGCAGCCAGTATTCCTGACACACTGCCAAGACAACTAGCAGCCCTAGCACCGTGACCTGCCCGGGCTGTGACATGAAGAAGAAGAAAGAAGTAGACGATCCCCGACCTACTTCTGTCCCTTTCCTCTCCTAGTAAAACTAAAGAGACATACTATCCTATACCTGCCACCCCTGCAAAGGTGTTAAAGTTTTGAACCAGAGTTACCATAGTACAGTATTTATCTGTTCCCTTTGAGGGATCCATACTAACATAAACAATTCCTTCGTGCCTACTGTCCTTAATGCTTGTCTGATACATTTATACCTTAGTTCACGTTTGACGACTCTACCGATGTTGAGAAGGATAAAAACTATAATTATTCCGATAGTGTAAATGCCTCTGTCCCTACCGCTTGTGATACAAATAAATGCTTCACGTAACTCCCCACCCCCAGAAACTTTGCCTATCTCTTACAGGTTCTATCATATATTATAAGTCTTGTAATTCAGCCTTCTACAATGCCATTGAGTGCACCGTGACTTACCATTGTCTTATTGTACATGTCCAATTTACTTCTTCTGTAAATAAACTAATATACTCTGGGTTCGTTTATCTGTTCTATGACTAAGTTACTCCGGTCAATGAACACCCGTACCTAAAGTGTTCGAGTGAAAACCATATATTCACGGCATCTTAGTTTGTAAAGGAGAAGAGTAGATAGACAAAGGAAGGTCGGTAAATAGAATGGGAAGATTAGGATAGGCAAAAAGAATGAACACAAATAAGAAAGAGTAAGAAAATCATGAAGAGGGAGGGAAGAATAGAGATAAAGGATATAAATGAAGGAAGGCAAATGGGAAGAATGAAGGCACACAACAGGGATAGGAAGATTAAGAAAGAACAAAGGAATAGCACTTTGTCCCGTTGCAAGGTTATATAAGGGTGTAAGGAGAACAAGATCAGTAGATGGGTGGGATGGTTTTGTTGACTCACACAAGACACAACTTAAGGTACGTCACAAAGCCAACCAACATTACCCAATAGGCGCGTTCACAGATGCAGACATTAAGCATTTTAAATTATATATATGGGTCCTAGCAAAATTTTGGATGATCACTATGGCTCATATTAAACCATCAATAACACAAATCGGACACAAAATGTCGGACATGTGGTTTATGTGAGCCCTATATATAGTACATAGGCCTATGAGTCTTTAAAACGAGTCCGATTTCAATGGATTTTATATTTTCTGCGTAGAACTAAATGGCAGAGACGGAAAGATAAGGAGAAGGAAGGGTGGAAGCTAAACCAAGAAATTAAGGGAGACAATAGAAAAGTAAATGAGATATGGAATCAAAATTGGGCTTGAGTAAAAGCCAGCAGGGACAGAAAGGCTTAGAAATGAAAGCAGGATTCGAATTTGTACTGCTGTAAGAGTATAGTTTTTGTTTCTTTTTTTTTACTTGGCGAAAAGTTTACTCCATTAACAGCTGATTTTTCGATAATTAATGGAATAATAAAAATCCCGGCTGTATATCCGCTGCATGTCTGCCTGCCGAGATCGGAACCTCTCCGGGTGGTCGAGGGCCGGGGGAGTGCTGGAGCGACCTTGGTGGCCCTGGTCTCTGGGTCTTCTCCTGGGTGACCTAGATGTGTGTGAATTTGTGTTTTTTTATCTGTGTTTATTCGCTGTTTTATGTTGTTTTTGTGTTTTCCTTGTTCTTGCTCTGTCTTGAGTCGGCTACCCCCAAAATGGGGATTGGGCCTGAGCATATAGATAGATAGATAGTATATCTGTAACATACCCCTTCAGACATATATGACGCAGAGGTTGCCAGATTAGCAATAAGAAATAGAGTTCTCTCACTCTTATAATTACCTCTCCAAAATTAGTTTTCTGCCCACATCTAACTCAAAGACAACTGCAGAGGTTGAAGTAACTAAAATAAAGGTTTGTAAAAAAAACTGATGGTAATAAAGGCTTTAAAGTATCCCTAATAGGCTCAAAATTGCGTCATATGTCGGAGAGGGTTAAGGTCAAGTTTTCATAATTAACAAGGTATATGGCTATAAAAACGCTAAAATAGCTGAGTAGTATACAGTAATTGGGGACAAGTCAATTCCTGGTCAGCTAAAAAAAAAAAAAAAAAAACACACACACACACACAAGAGAACCTATTAAACTGAGGAAGGCGCACAAGACCAGTAGGTGGGTGGGCAGGTTGCTGACTCACGCAAGACATTACAGGTTCGCTACGTCACATTACCACCAACAGGACTCGATATACCGGTACTAGTTTTTAACCCTTAAATGAAGCAGATTTTAATGGATTTCCGATTGTCTCTTAGATGTGTAGAACGAAATGGCAGCGCGAAGGATGGATACAGAGAGAGAAAGAAGGATGGGAACTAAACTAAGAAATGAGAGAAAATACAACAATAAAATTTCAAGATATGGAATACAAATGGGATGGATATAAGAGAGAGAGAGAGAGAGAGAGAGAGAGAGAGAGAGAGAGAGAGAGAGAGAGAGAGAGAGAGAGAGAGAGAGAGAGAGAGAGAGAGAGAGAGAGAGAGAGAGAGAGAGAGAGAGAGAGAGAGAGAGAGAGAGAGAGAGAGAGAGAGAGTACAAAGGAAGTCAAGCAACAACAGTCTAGTGACCCTTCTAGGCTGCTTGTCCTCCAAAACACTGAGGATCAAGTGTCCAAACAGTGGTTTAGAGTGGGTAAGGTAACATTGGAAAGGGAACTACTGCCCTGGAACTAATATCCGTGGCAGGATTAGGAAGTTAGTAGGGGACAGATGGGTTAGTAACTGAGGGGGGGATAAAATAAAGTTATTCATTTACAAACGCAGTCAGTCGCAGGTTTGATGCGAGATATTTGTCTAAGCGGAGTTTAAATGAATCAACGGTGCTGCAGTCTATAACGTCTCGGGGAACCCCATTCCACAAGTTGACAACTCGATTGAAGAAGAAATTCTTAGATTCGTGTGAGTTAAAAGATTTACCTATAATTTTGCAACCGTTTCCCCGCGTGTAATTAGATTGGTCGATAGTGAAGTACTTACTACAGTTCATATTGTCGATGCCTTTGATGATTTTGAACACTTGAATTAAGTCACCTCTTAATCTGCGCTGAGTTAAAGGAAATAGATTTAATTCTCTAAGACGCTCTTCGTATGCTTTGTTCTTTAGGCTATTATCATTTTGGTAACGTCTAACGTTGAACTCGTTCTAGCTTGTCTATATCTTTTTGGTAATAAGGGTACCAGGATTGAACGCAGTATTCCAGAAGAGGGCGGACTAAGGAATTGTAAAGGGTTAGGATAACTTCTTTGGATTTATGCTCAAATGACCTGCCTATAAAGCCAATTATTTTGTTTGCCTTCTTAACAACTTCTGAACATTGTTGACTCGGCTTTAGGTTACTCGATATTGTTACTCCCAGATCGGTTTCTCTGTTTACATTCTTAAGCTGAGTGCCATTCATCGAATAGTTTGCTTTCCTCATTTAGGTATCTGATATGTAGTACTTTACATTTATCCGCATTGAAATCATTTGCCAAATTTGGGCCCAACATGACAATTTATCTAGATTGTGTTGCATATCGTCAACTTGTTCTTTTGAGAGTACGCTATTTGCAATTTTTGTATCGTCAGCAAATTTTGAGATTGTACAGGTGAGACCCTCATCTATGTCGTTGATGTAAATTAGAAAGAGAATTGGTCCTAGTACCGATCCCTGGGGTACCCCGCTACTTACATGGTCCATTTAGATGCCTTACCGTTTATGACTACTCTTTGCTTTCCTGTTGCTGAGCCATTTTCTATCCATTTCATCACAGCGTCTAGTATTCCATGCGCTTTTAGTTTTAGCAGTAAACGTTTGTGTGGAACTTTGTCAAAGGCCTTTTGAAAATCAAGGTATATAATATCTACAGCTTTACTCTCATCGTAGAGGTTGAGGATATCGTGGAAGAAGTCTAAGAGGTTTGTTAAACAGGAACGTTTTTTTACGAAAGCCGTGTTGAGTAATCTTTAAGTATGTTATTTCCTCTAAGTGATTTACGAGTCTGTCTCGTATGACCGTTTCTAGCATTTTACATACAACTGAGGTTAAGCTAATTGGACGCTAGTTACTGGGTAGGGATTTGCTGCCTTTTTTGAATATCGTGTTACGTTGGCTAGCTTCCACTGATCAGGCATAGATCCAGACTGCAAAGATTTATTGAATAGTAATGTCAGTGGTTTGGAGAGCTCATCCTTAGCTTCCTTTAGAACTCTAGGCGAGATTGTATCAGGTCCAGGGCGTTTTATTTACCTTGAGTTTATCTAAACAATTCAATACTTCTCTCTCTGTAACGGTGATATTGCTTAGAACATCTGAATTATCAATCTGAATCGGCGATGGTGTAGGGATATCACTGAGGTCTTCTGTTGTAAAAACTGATGCAAAGAAGGTATTGAGGGCATTACTCATTTGTACTTCGTGTTTGGTGTATTCTCCATTTTCATCGACTAACGGTCCAACAGTTGAAGTAACTACTTTTTTCTTTCTGATATAACTATAGAATTCTTTCAAGTTTGGTTTACTTTGATTCGCAATATGTAACTCTAAGGTCTTTTTACTTTGCTTAATTAACTTTTTGGCTTTGCGTCGTAGCTCTACAAATTTCACACGTTCTTCGTCATTTTGTGAGGATTTTAATCTATCATTAGCACATTTTTTAGCAAGCAGGCAGTTTGAAATATCTTTATTCCACCATTTGGGCTTATTATTATGGCCTGGACGCCGTATTTTCGATGGTATGCAGTCTTGCACTGCTTTTAGGTAAGTGGTTTCGAAAAACTTACAAGATGTATTTATGTCGTTATTGTTAATTAAAAAGCTCCAGTCAGTTTCTTTAAACATAGCTCTAAGTTTATGGAAGTTTGAGAGAGAGAGAGAGAGAGAGAGAGAGAGAGAGAGAGAGAGTAGAGAAGAGAGGAGAGATCGGAGAGAGAGAGAGAGGAGAGATAGAGAGAGAGAGAGAGAGAGAAGAGAGAAGACTAGAGAGAGGAGAGAGAGAGGAGGAGAGAGAGAGAGATAGAGAAGAGGGGGAGAGAGAGAGAGAGAAAGGAGAGAGAGAAGAAGAGGATGTAACTAACTAAGAACTAAGAAAATAGGAGTATACAAAATAAAATGTAAGATATGGATTACAAATGGGATGGATATGGGCCAGCAGGGATTACAAACTTAGACATGCAAGACGGAATCGAAATTATCCAGTTGCGAGGCTAGTAAAAAACTGAGGAAGGAGGATAAGATCAGTAGAAGGACAGTGGATAAAAAGGTGGTTGGTTGCTGACTCACACAAGTCTCTGCAAGTCACCAAACCACCAACATTGACCAATATATTGGAATTATTAAAGTGGGTCGGATTTTAATAGATTTTCGATTGTCTCTTAGACGCGTAGAAATATATGGCAGAGTAAGATGGATAAAGTCAAGGAAGGATGGAAGCTTAACCCTTTCGCTGCGGGTGACGTTCTGGAATGTTTTGGCAAGTTACAGCAATTTCCAGGCTTTAAAAGCCTGTAAAAAACGTAAAAATCGAGTGTCAGTGGGCGGGAGCGTGAGGGGCCCACCTCCGACCCCAGAGCAACCGAGCGTGCTCACGATAAGCTGTGTTCGCGCGGTCTCTCTCTACAGTCTCTCTCACCAGTGTAGCCAAGCGACGAGTGTTACATTCGGGTTCTCACGTTTCACAGGGACCACTGCGGGTGAACCAGACCACGTACAGGGTCCGTTCTGGTGTCATTTTGAAGCTATTTTCGCCTAGTTTTCGGCAGAATACACTTCATTTAATGCAGATGCTTGATTTATCATTCAGGAGTGCCTGAATATTCCCTAAATAGCCCAAACATAGCCGCAGGAAAAGGGTTAAACACGAAATAAAAGTGATAAAACATAATATATGGAATAAATATAAGAACGATCTAGGCCAGCAGAGAAATAAATATAAAGGAAGAAGTCTAAAATGTCCCATCGTGATGCAAGTACACTAAAGAAGGGGAGCGAGGCAAGTAGAGTGAGTGGGGTGGGAG
>CM064572.1:62233156-62241263 GCA_032716605.1 Paralithodes platypus
TCCACTCAAGACCATCTATTAAATACTGTATCGCCTCGGAATGCCAACAACGCATGACCATTTGTATATGAGGGTAAAAGCCGGTATCACACGAGCTATTTTTCCCCTCAACATTTATCCTCAACACTGGTCTGGCAGCTTATGAGGTTAACATTTATTACATTCCGGTTACCTAAATTCATCAATCAGCAATCTAGTTTCCGATACCAGTGCAAAATATACCAGAAATGTTGCCAGAAAAATGTTGATCATCGAATGTTGACTTTAAAAGCTCTCGTGTGATACCGGCTTAAGGGGAGATTCTCCACTTGAGGGATTTTTTTTCTGGACCCCTTTCTCCCTCATGTATAGCCCCATTGCTTTTCTATTTTTAAGACGTTCGCCCCATTATTTTGACGATTTTAAGAACTTTCGACCCATTTCTGTCAATTTTAAGACCTTTCGTGCCATTTAGATGTCGATTTTATCCTGGCGAGCGATAGCGAGCCTGTAATTTAAGAGGAACCGGCCTTCAGCCGGGACATTTTTCTACCGAAAAATTTACAAATTTATCTTGAAAGGGGCTCAAGGGGGTGTAATTTTAAGCTTGATGGAGTTCTAGGGAAGAAACTAAATACCTCCCCTTAAGCAAACATGGGAGAATAACAGAAATATCGTATGAACTGCCAACCTTTTTCTATCCGAGTATTGCAAAATCCTGCCAAATAACTTAAGGGGGCCCACCTCGCTTTTTTTTTTTATCTTTCTCTCCTTCTCTCTTTCGCTTGTATCCATTCGGCCCCATTCAGCCTACTGTTTTAAGATGTATACTCCCATCCAGGTGTCAATATTTTCCTGGCGAGCGGTAGCGAGCCAGCATATATATATTTTTGTTTTGACAGCAAGCTAAATTTGTACATTTTTCGATAGAAAAATGTCTCCGGCGAAGTCGGATTTCTCCATACAATGCTGGCTCGCTATCGTTCGCCAGGAAGTAATCGACACCTGAATGGGGATAAACGTCTCAAAACAGTAGGCTGAATGGGGCCGAATGGATACAAGCCAGAGAAAGAGAGAAAAGGAGAGAAAGAGAAACAAAAGCAGGTGACCCCCTTTAACCTCGAAAGTTTGTGTGGAGTAAGCGACGGTATAACTGGGTGACTGGGGTAACTGGTGCCTGAGTATGTAGTAACTGGGGTGTTGTTAGTGACCGACTGACTGACATATTGACTGGGGTAACTGGGGTGTTGTTAGTGACTGGCTGACTGACTTATTCAATGGGGTGTTGTTAGTGACTGGCTGACTGATTCACTGAGGTGTTGTTAGTGACTGACTGACTGACTGACTGGGGTAACTGGTGGGCTACAGTAACTGGGGTGTTGTTAGTGACCGGCTAACTGACTGACTGGGGTAACTGGTGGGCTACAGTAACTGGGGTGTTGTTAGAACTTAGTGACCGGCTGACTGACTGACTGACTGACTGACTGGGGTAACTGGTGGGCTACAGTAACTGGGGTGTTGTTAGAACTTAGTGACCGGCTGACTGACTGACTGACTGGGGTAACTGGTGGGCTACAGTAACTGGGGTGTTGTTAGTGACCGGCTAACTAACTGACTGACTGACTGACTGACTGGGGTAACTGGTGGGCTACAGTAACTGGGGTGTTGTTAGAACTTAGTGACCGGCTGACTGACTGACTGACTGGGGTAACTGGTGGGCTACAGTAACTGGGGTGTTGTTAGTGACCGGCTAACTGACTGACTGACTGACTGACTGACTGGGGTAACTGGTGGGCTACAGTAACTGGGGTGTTGTTAGAACTTAGTGGCCGGCTGACTGACTGACTGACTGGGGTAACTGGTGGGCTACAGTAATTAGGGTGTTGTTAGTGACCGGCTAACTGACTGACTGACTGACTGGGGTAACTGGGGGGCTACAGTAACTGGGGTGTTGTTAGTGACCGGCTGACTGACTGACTGACTGGGGTAACTGGTGGGCTACAGTAACTGGGGTGTTGTTAGTGACCGACTGACTGACTTATTGACTGGGGTAACTGGGGGGCTACAGTAACTGGGGTGTTGTTAGTGACTGATTAACTGACTTATTGACTGGGGTAACTGTGGTGATGAGTGACTGGTGACTGACTGACTTACTGGGTGACTTTATAGTAACGGGGATATTGACAGTAACCAGCAGACTGACTGACTGGCCGACTAAATGACTGTAGTAACTGGGGTGTGACCGGTTGACTGACTGAGGTAACTGTAGGGCAGGTCAAGGTTCTAGTGGCTCACTTTCTCACTCTCGCTCTCTATCTGTGAGTTTGTGTCTGTGTGTTTGTGTCTGTGTGTTTGTGTCTGTGTGTCTGTCTGTGTGTTTCTGTCTGTGTGTTTGTGTCTGTGTGTCTGTCTGTGTGTTTGTGTCTGTGTGTTTGTGTGTTTGTGTGTCTGTGTGTTTGTGTCTGTGTGTTTGTGTCTGTGTGTTTGTGTCTGTGTGTTTGTGTCTGTGTGTCTGTCTGTGTGTTTGTGTCTGTGTGTCTGTCTGTGTGTTTGTGTATGTGTGTTTGTGTCTGTGTGTTTGTGTCTGTGTGTTTGTGTATGTGTGTTTGTGTCTGTGTGTTTGTGTATGTGTGTTTGTGTCTGTGTGTTTGTGTCTGTGTGTTTGTGTCTGTGTGTTTGTGTCTGTGTGTCTGTCTGTGTGTTTGTGTCTGTGTGTCTGTCTGTGTGTTTGTGTCTGTGTGTTTGTGTCTGTGTGTCTGTCTGTGTGTTTGTGTCTGTGTGTCTGTCTGTGTGTTTGTGTCTGTGTGTTTGTGTCTGTGTGTCTGTCTGTGTGTTTGTGTCTGTGTGTTTGTGTCTGTGTGTCTGTCTGTGTGTTTGTGTCTGTGTTATATTTATGTACAGTTGTTCTCATACGTTTTGTTCTTCATTGTGATATTATGTCTGTAAGTAAAATAGTATGAATTAATGCGAGTGTGGATGATTTCAATTATAAATTGACTTATCAGATGAATTAACCTATGCAGAAGAAACTACACTTGAAATTCAATCATGGTCAATATATTTATATATATAAAATCAAGAAGAGGACCAGAACTTATGTGGGCAACTGTACATGGTTAATTGAATGCATGCATTATGCATATATTATGCACCTAAGATGAGCTAGTATAGTATAGTGCATAATAATTATGGTCACACACACACACACACACACACACACACACACACACACACACACACACACACACATACTCTCTATATATATACCGGTATATTGATATGGGCACTCAGGGGGTCCCAGGTACGATTTATAATTATCATCACACCACATTTTGAGTAGTCTGAAAATACAGTTCCATATTGTACTTAACAAGGTAACCTACAGTAGAGCTCATCTTAGGTGATCAAGAGACTGATCTTAGATGCTAGCGACAGCGCCTACATAACCCCGGGGTACTAAGACGTGGGCAGGAGACTTTATGGACCCCAGAAACTGGCCCGTGAAGACCTAGCCTTCACAGCCAGGGAAGGTTTTTTAGATAAACCTCGTATGTCAGCGTGTAGAATCATGGATTCGAACCCGTACCGCCAGCGCTCCATGCATAATGACTTAACGAGTTCAGTCGCCATGACGTATGTGTGTATGCATAAGAGTGCGAGTGAAATACCCAAAATACCCTCTTGAATTAGTATTCTCGTCCGCCTACAAGTCTAGACTATACCCCTTGCATGGACGTGCTTGGACTATATGGATACCTCCATTGATCTGGGAACCCACCAACACATATTCTTATTATACAGTAGCGGTCAATAAACGTTCGAGCAATCCACTAGCTATCAATGGGGATTTTTCTGACACATAATTGTGTTATTATACAAACGTCAACACAACTGTACTGGAATAAACATAATGATTAATTGTACTGAAGGGGTTAATAACAGATTGAGTATTATGAAGATGAAACTCTCTCTCTCTCTCTCTCTCTCTCTCTCTCTCTCTCTCTCTCTCTCTCTCTCTCTCTCTCTCTCTCTCTCTCTCTCTATGTTTGTGTGTGTGTGTGTGATAGGTAGTAGTTAGCACTGGTGATGATGATGTTGTTAATGAGAGATGCATGGAGTGATAGACAACTCTCCGTGTAACAGGATGTCATTAGTCATTACTTCACCTCTCTCTCGTCTTACTCACAGCTCTGGCTCTCTCGTTCATCTCCCCTCAGCTTCACACTTCCGTAATATTGTCACCTATTATTTAGTCAGTCCTCCTGTCTCCACTCCCCATTTTTATTAAGGGGAGATGGTTCACTTTTTGGGTGATTTTTGCATGTATTGAAAAGGTTAGTAAATATGGTGTAGCCTAGAGTCAAATGAAGATAAGTATTGGCAGGAGGTGAGGCGGCGGGCAATGAAGTGGAAAGATCGTGCCACTGATGTGGTGCGGAATAAAGATCAGATACGCAACGACAGAGAGGGCGTTGGTAGGGAGATGAGTGGAGAGAGTTCAATTTTGTTTTTAATTGTTGTTATATTGTGTAATGTGTGTGGGTTTTTTTTTTAAATAGTGGGGCTTTAATTGTGTCCGTTCTGTGTTTAAAGTGGGGATTTAATGGAAGAATTTCAAAAGTTTCAAAACCATTAGATATGTTAATAAGTAGACGTGTCTCTTACAAGAAATAGGGTGGTCAGCATGGAAGTGAAGAAGTCCTTGCATGACAGTGTGGTAATCCCGACACTGACTTATGGAAGTGAAGCATGGACGTTGGTGAAGAGACTCAGACCAAGAGTGAGAGGGGTGGAAATGAGTTACTTGAGAAGTGCGTGCGGAGTTACATGGAGGGATAGACAGACGAATGAGGAAGTAAGAGGGAGGTGTGGTGTGGAGGTAGATGTGCTACACATATACACAGCATCTACCTTTAGCTTGGAAACTAGGATAGAGAAAGTTGGAGACGGAGAAGGGGCTGCTGGCACTTGCTTCAGACACCTGATCTCGGCGAGGAAAATATATACAAGTGAGTGGATGATGTGGGGGCCACACCTACCACATGTTTAGAAAATATTTCACATATAACATGATTAATCATCAAGTTACTGAAACTATAATCTGCACTTTAAAAAGCAATAGATATAATTTGATAAATATTATTATTCCTTTTTAAGAACAATTTCATTTAAAATTATGGTACAGATAATGTTGAAAACTGATATCTGCTTAACTTTAAAATAATTTAAAGCTTATTAAGAGAAAAATAGAATCACAGCTCAGAGAGAGAGAGAGAGAGAGAGAGAGAGAGAGGGGGGGGGGGGGATAGGAACCTAATCTATACAACAGTAAAATAAACAACAACAATAACATAAATAACTAGAGAGGCACGTCTTGGGAAAGTGCCTCCTAAATCGAATCACTTCTTGGCACATATCCTATCTGCCCACCAAATTTCGTGAACTTTGCGAGTCACCTATGCTGGCGTAGGTATGCGCTCCACCGGTCACCTCCTAAACCGAACCAGTTCTTCCTTGGCGTATAATTATACTATAGGCCCACCAAATTTCGTGAATATTGATTCATAACTTTTTCAGATCTTGTTAACAGATGAACAGACAAACGAACAGAAAAACATAAGATCCTCCAACTTCTTTGGCGGATGTAATAACAACGGCACAACAACAACCATTATCATCTTGGATAGCAAACCAGAGAGAGAGGTGAGTGGACTCGGGTGTTCCTGGTGCTGTTGAACGCAGCCGCTTCAAGGTCACACACCACAACACACACACACATACACCACACACACACACATACACCACACACACACACATACACCACACACACACACACCACAACACGCACACATATATACACAGTTCCACCGCAACACAATACGTACACATACATAAACAGTTCCACCGCAACACAACACCCGCACACACCCATACACAGCTCCACCGCAGCCCAATACACATACAGCTCCACCACGACACACACACAGCTCCACCGCAACACTACTTGTACACACACGTGCACTGCTCCACCGCAACACATAACATACACAGCTCCAAGGCAAATCTCTCTCACACACACACACACTTACATAGCTCCACAACAACACCCCCCCCCCCCCCCCCCCACACAAACAAACACTCATGTATACACAATACGCACACACATACATACATACATACATACACAGCTCCACTTCAACATACACCCACACACATCTCCACCGCAACGCAACTCACACACATACACATACACATCTCCACAGCAACACAACACATACACAGACACATACATAGGTCCACCACAACACAACACAGCCACATACAGGTACACTCGGTCCAAGAAGTATCTGCACCCCTATGCTGATCATCTGGTGTGTACAGCTCGGTAGGGTTGGCACCTCTGCCTACAACTATATCCATGTGTCAGAGACGATCCTCTCTAACACATGGATATAGTTGCAGGCAGAGGTGCCAACCCTATCAAGCTGTGCAAACCCAGATGATCAGCATAGGGGTGCAGATACTTCTTGGACCGAGTGTACATACACCAGTCCACCACAATACAACCCCCCCCCCCCCCCCCACACACACACACATATACTGTACTGTATATGTGCGTCATACATACACAGCGTCAACACAACACACACATACCCACACACTGTTACCTTGTATATTTATGTATAGCATTTGTTGGACACTTTCTGATAAATATTAATTAATAATATTAATTAATAATATTATTAACATATTATATATATTATAACAATATTAATTAACAAATTAATTGTGTAAGTTAGTCACATATGTATATTTCCATACATAAAATCAGTGATTAACTACAAATTCATGTGAACAAGTGTACAGTTATGAGCATATACTGTATAAGGTTACATCAATTCATGTGAGCAAGTGTACAGTTATGAGCATATACTGTATAAGGTTACATCAATTCATGTGAACAAGTGTACAGTTATGAGTATATACTGTATAAGGTTACATCAATTCATGTGAACAAGTGTACAGTTATGAGCATATACTGTATAAGGTTACATCAATTCATGTGAACAAGTGTACAGTTATGAGCATATACTGTATAAGGTTACATCAATTCATGTGAACAAGTGTACAGTTATGAGTATATACTGTATAAGGTTACATCAATTCATGTGAACAAGTGTACAGTTATGAGTATATACTGTATAAGGTTACATCAATTCATGTGAACAAGTGTACAGTTATGAGCATATACTGTATAAGGTTACATCAATTCATGTGAGCAAGTGTACAGTTATGAGCATATACTGTATAAGGTTACATCAATTCATGTGAGCAAGTGTACAGTTATGAGCATATACTGTATAAGGTTACATCAATTCATGTGAACAAGTGTACAGTTATGAGCATATACTGTATAAGGTTACATCAATTCATGTGAACAAGTGTACAGTTATGAGTATATACTGTATAAGCTTACATCAATTCATGTGAACAAGTGTACAGTTATGAGCATATACGGTATAAGGTTACATCAATTCATGTGAACAAGTGTACAGTTATGAGTATATACTGTATAAGCTTACATCAATTCATGTGAACAAGTGTACAGTTATGAGCATATAACGTATAAGGTTATTATACATCAATTCATGTGAGCAAGTGTACAGTTATGAGCATATACTTTATAAGGTTACATCACTTCATTTGAACAAGTGTACAGTTATGAGCATATACTGTATAAGGTTACATCAATTCATGTGAACAAGTGTACAGTTATGAGTATATACTGTATAAGCTTACATCAATTCATGTGAACAAGTGTACAGTTATGAGCATATACGGTATAAGGTTACATCAATTCATGTGAACAAGTGTACAGTTATGAGCATATACTGTATAAGGTTACATCAATTCGAATCTTTGAACCTTTAAAGTCAAGTTCTGAAGTATCTGGGCTATAATGAGCCATTGTAATGTATCTTTTGCGTCATATACAAATATAAATGGCTGTGTGGCCACTTATGCTGTTAACTGTACTGTACAGTCTGTTTTGGCTTCATTCCTCACCATCACTCGACCCTCAAAACCACATAATGTTTTCCCAGAACAACAATAATTTCCACAGTCT
>CM064572.1:62241363-62271363 GCA_032716605.1 Paralithodes platypus
TTAGTTTAGCGATTTTAAGAAACTTTAACCCCATAGTAAGACCTTTCGTGCCATTTAGGTGTCGATTTGATCCTGGCGAGCGATTAGCGAAAGCCAGTAATGTTCAATGGAACCGGCCTTTGGCCGGGACATTTTTCTACCGAAAAATGTATAAATTTATCTTGAAAGGGACTCAAGGGGGTGTAATTTTAAGCTTGATGGAGGTCTAGGGAACAAACTAAATACCTCCCCTTAAAAGAGATACTGTATATTCAGTGTGATGGATTGGGTGGGGGAAACACCCAATCCATCTACCTGTCAGTATGAATCATTCACATAGTCAGTGTCCCTACCAAAAAAAACAAAGAAACAATAGAAATGGTCTACAAGTAGCCTATAACCAAACCCGTGGCAGAAGTTTCAGTGCAGTTGTGTACGTGTGCCATATAATTTCGAAACCTAGGGCTAAAAGTTTCATTAGCCCTGGTTTCTTGGAGACATATTAAGAGCCACGTCATGCAACATTACAAAATGCTGAAGCTCTACAGATCGCTGATTAATGCCATTGATATTCCAACATAAAACTTTAAGGCCTGCATCACCATTGTTTACATTATTTATCGTTATTAATAATTAAGGGGTCTTCGCCATTATGCTGAGAAAGGAGTTTACAACATATGAAAGATTTTAACATTTGTTGAAGGACGCGTGTCTTCCTTTTACTTTGGCTATTATTAGACATTTATATATTTAGACATTTATATATTATTAGACATTTATATATTATTAGACATTTATATATTATTAGCCATTTATATATTTAGACATTTATATATTATTAGACATTTATATATATAGACATGTATAATTATTAGACATTTAGATATTATTGACATTTATTAGATTATTAGACATTTATATATTTAGACATTTATTATTAGAACATTAATATATTAGACATTTATATATTATTAGACATTTATATATTATTAGACATTTATATATTATTAGACATTTACAGTATATATTATTAGACATTTATATATTATTAGACATTTATATATTATTAGACATTTATATATTATTAGACATTTATATATTATTAGACATTTATATATTTAGACATTTATATATTATTAGACATTTATATATTATTAGAAATTAATATTTAGACATTTATATATTATTAGACATTTATATATTATTAGACATTTATATATTATTAGACATTTATATATTATTAGACATTTACAGTATATATTATTAGACATTTATATATTATTAGACATTTATATATTATTAGACATTTATATATTATTAGACATTTATATATTTAGACTTTAATATATTTAGACATTTATATATTATTAGACATTTATATATTATTAGACATTTATATATTTAGACATTTATATATTATTAGACATTTATATATTATTAGACATTTATATATTTAGACATTTATATATTATTAGACATTTATATATTATTAGACATTTATATATTATTAGACATTTATATATTATTAGACATTTATATATTTAGACATTTATATATTATTAGACATTTATATATTATTAGACATTTATATATTATTAGACATTTATATATTTAGACATTTATATATTTAGACATTTATATATTATTAGACATTTATATATTATTAGACATTTATAGATTATTAGACATTTATATATTTAGACATTTATATATTATTAGACATTTATATATTTAGACATTTATATATTATTAGACATTTATATATTTAGTTTGGGAAGACATTTTGAAAGCTAGGGGTTGATTGTATTTACCCCTCTGATTCCTAGAATTCCTTCCTATACTAATTGAAATTATTCAAATAATAGCCAGATTGTAATGAAGAAACAGTTAGTAAGCTGGGCTTATAATTAGGCCTTATAATTAGGGTTGGGTGTGACAGGGATCTGCCTTGTGTAGGCCAATCGGCTTTCTGCAGACTCCCATTTTTCTTAAGTTCTTATGTTCTTATCCTGAAAGATTTAAATGTGAGGGAGAGAGAACAAGGAAGAAAGAGATGAAATCATTTTATGGAAAGACTGGGAATACATTAAAACCAGAAGGTGGACGAAGGAAGATGATGATAAGCATAGAGGATAATTAAAAGATATGAAAGGTAGGAAATAAGAGATTGGGAGGCAGGGGTAGGGAGACAATGAAAGGAAACTCTGGGCCATTGGATGAGGACACAAAATAATGCAAATGGAGTGAAGACGAGGTATGAGTGCTGAGAACGAGCAAAATGGGCGGGAAACAGGGGAAAAATAACATAGGGGGGATGGCTTGTATGTAAACTGAAGGGCTCATGGAATATAACAGGACTGCAGGAGTGCTCTGTAGGACACACAACATATCCGCTATGTTACTATTATTATTGTTTTGTTTTCTTCAGATAAGTGAAGAAGTTATCGTTGCATGCATAGCCTAGACTACCAATATGTATACCGTATGCAATATCTGAATTAAGGGGAGGTTTCTAGTTTGTTTTCTACTCCTCCAGCAATCTTAAAATTTCACCCCCTTGTCCCCCTTTCAAGATAAATTTGTACATTTTTCGGTAGAAAAATTTCCCGGCCGAAGGCCGGTAACTCTTAAATTACAGGCTCGCTATCGCTCGCCAGGATAAAATCGACACCTATATGGCACGAAAGGTCTTAAAATTGACATAATGGGGGCGGAAATTCTTAAAATCACCAAACTAATGGGGTAAACGTCTTAAAATCTCAAAAGCAATGGGGCTAGACATGAGGGAGAAAGGGGTCAAGAAAAAAATCCCTCAAGTGGACATCTCCCCTTAACAACAAGCACCACAGTAAATATCAATATTATTATTATTATTAGTAGTAGTAGTAGTATTGTTATTATTATTATTATTAAATCTAATCTAAATCAAAATTGAAAATCTGTTCATTGCGTATATCACGATATATTCACCAAATTCCGTGTGACCACTAAGAACGCGGGTTAAAGCAGAGGATATATTATTATAAAAGCGGAGTACAGGAAAAACGAAGCAGAGAAGGAAGGAATTATGAGGCAAAAACAGGACAGTAAGATGGAGGAAGGGGTTAAGGATGGGGGGGAGGGAGGGGTTGCAGCGAATGAAAGACTGGGGGGGGGGAGGGGGGGTGAAAGAGTAACTGCCCCAGGCTACCCCACAAAACAGCCCTCTCTTCCGGTCCCTCCTACACTATCAACCACCCCAGTATTCCACTTACCCACTTCCACTTGTCCCATCCCTCCCTCTCTCCTTCCTTTAATCCTGTTCAGTACGATAATGTGTTTCATTAAATTCTAGCTAATATGAGCAGATATCAAATACCTTAAAATACCCCAGTTTTACCACGAGTTAAACATAAGTTTAAGTTATCATAATATATAATACACCTTCTACAGTATTAGATACGGGGCCGGAATGGGAGGATCAGCCTCTTTGAATCCTTTTGTATCCAAAGAATGCAACATCCGAAGGGCGACGCGCTCATCGGGCCACCATCAGCGTGGCTAACTCTATCATTGATAAATCTACAATAGATCCAAATCTCCTTCGATTCCATTAATGCATAAACATATTGCCATGTTAAGTTTTGGGGGTTAAACCCCTAAACCCCCAGTTGAAGACATCCAATCATCACCATTGTTTTGTGTGAAAATGTGTATGTATCCATTTATGTCATACAGTATCATGACAATCCGTCTAAAACTTATCATGGTCATTTTTGGGATGGTAATATTTCATTGAATGTTGGCCACGAATTAAAGGTTTCTATTCTGGTACCAAATGAAAGTACTGAGGAAGATTCATGTAAACCTTTCCATCAGTACTTAGGAAGATTCATGTAAACCCTTCCATCAGTACTGAGGAAGATTCATGTAAACCCTTCCATCAGTACTGAGGAAGATTCATGTAAACCCTTCCATCAGTACTGAGGAAGATTCATGTAAACCCTTCCATCAGTACTGAGGAAGATTCATGTAAACCTTTCCATCAGTACTTAGGAAGATTCATGTAAACCCTTCCATCAGTACTGAGGAAGATTCATGTAAACCCTTCCATCAGTACTGAGGAAGATTCATGTAAACCCTTCCATCAGTACTGAGGAAGATTCATGTAAACCCTTCCATCAGTACTGAGGAAGATTCATGTAAACCTTTCCATCAGTACTTAGGAAGATTCATGTAAACCCTTCCATCAGTACTGAGGAAGATTCATGTAAACCCTTCCATCAGTACTTAGGAAGATTCATGTAAACCCTTCCATCAGTACTTAGGAAGATTCATGTAAACCCTTCCATCAGTACTGAGGAAGATTCATGTAAACCCTTCCATCAGTACTGAGGAAGATTCATGTAAACCTTTTCATCAGTACTGAGGAAGATTCATGTAAACCTTTCCATCAGTACTGAGGAAGATTCATGTAAACCCTTCCATCAGTACTGAGGAAGATTCATGTAAACCCTTCCATCAGTACTGAGGAAGATTCATGTAAACCCTTCCATCAGTACTGAGGAAGATTCATGTAAACCCTTCCATCAGTACTGAGGAAGATTCATGTAAACCCTTCCATCAGTACTGAGGAAGATTCATGTAAACCTTTCCATCAGTTTTGTTTTCTGTTTACAAACAGATAAACTGACATACAGACAAACAAACCGACACCAACAGTTACATAATATCCGCAAACTTATGTTGGCGAATAAAATACTAAAGTATAGCGACATAGTACAAAATAATGTTAAAAATGTATTCCAAAATGTACCCAAATACGTATTGTCTGTCTGTCTAGGATAGCTACTACTGCGCGCGCGAAAGAGTGTGAGAGAGAGAATAAGAGCGAGTGAGAGAGAGTAAGAGACAGTGAGAGAGAGAGTGAGTTAGAGTGGAAGGAGTTCATGTTATAATGGTGTAAACGGTGGAGGATATAAAGCGTGTGAGGGTAGCGATAGTTCATTTCAGATACAGTACTAGAACGGTCTCCACATACAATAATCTAACGACATAAAACAAAAATCTATATTTCAAACATAATATTGCTGTTACTTAGGATATGACACATTTCAAACCAGACATACGCTTCTTCTGGCTAGTATTTCAGGACGTATTATTACTTTTGTTTGTTTTTTTATTCTGGTTAACAATAGACGATTTTATGCAATTTAGGAAGGTGCTCTAGGAATCAAAAGGGTAAACACTAATTAGCCTATATTACCTCTAGCTCTCACAAGTTTCCTAAGCTGAATGACCTCGTTTATTAATAGTCAGAATTTACTGTCAAAACGCGTCATAATCCTCAATAGGTTAACAATTTCAGTACGGGTGACGTTACATATATACTGACAAACATTGGACGATTTTGACACTCTTAAGCCGCTGTCACACGAGCACTTTTTCTGTCAATTTTCCATGAGCAAGTTTTTTCTCGTATTATTTCGGGAAATTTTTGCACTGGTATCGGTAACTAGACTGAAAGTAGATCATGTTAGGCGGCTGCATTCTGATGAAGTGAAATGTTTAAAGCTTCCAGACCATAATTGCCCGTAAAAATTGCTCGGAAAAAAGCTCGTGTGACTTCGGCTTTAGAAAATAAATATGATAGTAAAGAGTCTGAACACAATCTGGTGTGGGACGCCTTGGAGGTCATTATATTTTGCTTAACCCCTTCTGTACCGCTACGTCTTTTTAATTTCACTCTAGCTATGATTAGACTATTTAGAACAGCTTAAGAAGGATTTGTGGTAATAAAAAGGGTTAAGTGAGATAGTTCGAAGACTTTTATTTGTTGGAGGCCCATATAAACTGAATAAAAGCACCTAATAGTAGCCAAAATAAAGTTAAAAGGACGTCGCGGGACAGAAGGGCAAGTACAACAAGGGCAAGTACAAGGGCAAGTACAATAAGGGCAAGTACAATAAGCCTAACGGAAGTATCTGTATTTCGTACGCGATAGGCCTCACGGAAGACACAATTTGAACTGAATTTGAACAGCTGACGATTGATTGCCAACTCTCTATTTTGATTACTAACCTATTACAAAGACTTTATAGCCAAATATATTGCTAGATAAAAAAAAAAAAATTGGCAGAAATATGATGCAGAGACATAGTAAGTTCCTATTTCTTCTACTAATTATCCAGAAATCTGTTGCTAAGGGATTCGACTTACCGCTAGTTGAAAATATATCGACTACAGTATACCAAAAGGTTAACCCCTTTAACACAATTATATAATATTCACCTAATTTTGGTTACCATTAGCTTATAATATACCTCTAGTACTCAAAGGTGTAAATACTGTCTCAATCATCTGAATAACAAAGGACTTTCTTAAACTGCATAAACTCGTATCTCGTTAGACAGACTAAGGCGTCCCAGTGTACCGAAAGGGTGACTATATAATGATTATATCATTACTAGGGGCGGAAGCAGAGACACGGCTCACTGCCTCAGAGACACCAAAATTGTATATCATATTTCCTCCAGGCATCGTAAAAAACACCAGTAATGCTACTTACAAGTATAGGTTATTATTGTTAATGTGTATATTATAAATGTCATTGTTATAATTTTGATGTTATTATTATTAGTTGTAGTAGTAGTAGTAGTATTAAAATAAAATATACATTATCATAATTATATGTTATAAAAAAATAATAATAAAAAAAAAATATCATCATATTGGTAATCATTATAATCAATATCATTATATCATAACCAATGGTAAAATAGACAAACTTCTCATTAATAATAATAATAATAGTTATAAATAATACTAATAATAATCATAACTATTATTATTATTATAATTATAATTTCTACTATTATACTACTATAATAAAAATAATATCTGTTATGCCGATATCTTATGTTGTTGAGGCTAATTGAGGCCCCATACAATGCCATCAAGATGCACGAAGCCCAAGCCCAAATGCCCAAATCTCATACGGTAGAGGCCTCATAAAACACCATCAAGATTCCCGAAGCCCTAGCACACATGGCCAACATCAGCATACAACACAGGGTGAATAAGCAAGTTCACCACCCCAACCCAACACCCTGTGGCACGCCAGCCCACCTGAAAATGGGAAAGGCCAGCTGATGACCCCAGAGCTCTGTCCCTTGCTCTGCCCACATCCCTAGGGAGCCCTCAAGCTGACAGCCAGGTACCAATACCTGAGCTATTGCCCTGGATTTCACCCCTTATCTACCATGCCAAGAGATAAAGGACATAAGGACAACCCACACTTGGACTCCAAAGCCCCTCAGCTTCACTGTCACATCACCAATACAAAGAGCAAGAAGAAGACTCAGGTTCAATGAGAAATTACCTTCGGCAGCTTCCCTCCAAGACCAGATGCGACCAGGTCAAACCTGCCTAACAGTGCTTACTCCAACTTGCGCTTATCCAAGATTCAGTCAAACTTGCCAGTCTCCAGTACATTCTTCCACTAAGACTGGTGAAGCACTCAAAGTTCACACTAAGATCAAGGCACTCAGTCAAACTTGTCAACCTCCAGTACACTCGTCCTCTAGATCTGGAGAGGCACTTGAATTTTATTCTAAGAGCAGAACACTCAGTCAAACTTGTGTTCAGAAGTTCGACCATACTCTTTCTCCTACACCTGCAAACTCACGGGACACCTCTTTAGGTGCTGTTGAGGAGCCTGTATGTAAATACTCAGGCAATGTGACTCGTATATCGAGATCGCTACCAGCACAGAAACACATGAATTGCAAAAAGACATAAGCCCTTGAAACCGCAGTCTTGGGTGAGAAACAGATGTTCAGCAGCTGGCATCATTTCATCATCTATTGATGATAAATACATTCTGATGACAGATTTTAAATTAGTGTGAAAAATGCTAAGTATTTCACATAAGAATAAAATATATTGCTCAGCATGGAACGAAATTACGATGGTGTAAACTCAGAACTATTAAATATATATATTATATATCGATTTTCAATGTGATAATTTGATGTTATGGGATTTTTTTCCCGATTTTATAATAGTGTGGGTCTTGCTCTATCTTCGGATGAATCATACAGTACATACCGTATTATTGTGGGTTAAACAGAACAATAACATACGTATTTCGTCTCGCAGCAGCGCAAATAGTGTTTGAGAGTAAGCAGTAATGGAAAATACTTACCCAAAAAATTAAGAGAGAGTGAGAGGGTTAATACGGTTTCCTAGTCGAGTGTGTGGCTGTCTAAAGGAACTAGGGGGTACATGATTTAACTGACAGATGTTATGTAAATGAAGGGTTGCACAGTGCATGTGTGTGTGTGTGTGTGTGTGTGTGTGTGTGTGTGTGTGTGTGTGTGTGTGTGTGTGTGTGTGTGTGTGTGAGAGAGAGAGAGAGATTGTTGTGTATAATACTGAATGAATGCATGAAGTGTACAGTAAGCGTATAATTATGTAGGCCTATGTATGATATGTAGTACTATAAGTAGCGTAAGTAGATAGGTATGTATACTGGATAAGTATGAGGCAGGTGTGTAAAGGTGACAAAGAGATCACACCACTATAACCACACTCTGTAAGCATCACTACCATTATTACTACCACACTACATCACAACTACTAGGCTACCACTATCACTGCTAGCACTACCATCCTCACAACTACCTCACCATCTAAACCACCAGCAACTACCACTACAACCACGGTATGTAATAACCACATCATTACTACCACACTACATCATAACTACGACCGGTACCACTACCAGCATCACTACCTCACCACCGAGACTCTGGACAGTAAAATCCATTACCATGACCACACTGTGCAATTACCACAACCAGCTTAAATTAGCTAGATTACTTAGCGTCGGTAATTACACCATATACCGTATATTCATGATACATTTTTCAAATCTATATAATTAAATATAGGCAAAACTGTACGGTCAAACAAATCAAATTAACTGAAGCAAAAACTAAAAATGTTCAATGCATATCCAATACAAACACTAAGTACAAAATATAAGGAGAGTACTATACATATGTATATAAATATACATACTGTATATACTGTATATACAAACCGGTGTACTCATGCTTACTTGATCGCCTGTATGAATCCTATCTACAGTATAGCAAGGGGCAGTGTGCATGTGTCATTGTCAGGCTGTATTGTGTGGCCCATTGTGTCTAGTGTGTGTGTGTGTGTGTGTGTGTGTGTTGATAAGGGTACAACTGTCCTTGGCTGTAACACTTACACCATAATAAATAAATTATTTATATACAGTATATATATATTAATTTATTTATGGAAAGCTGTAGTGGAGTGGTCTTGCTACTGGACTGGTAATCTTAAGGCCCCAGGTTCAACACCCGATGTGTCAATGGGAAGATAATATTGGGATGGAATCTTTGCTGTACTGTACTTAGTTTCAGTGCATCACTACAAAGCCCAACGACATGCCATAAAAATACCCTCGCTGTTTGCATTAAATTAGTATTGTATGAATATTGCCATATGTAAAATATGCTATGGGAAAGTGACAGAGGAAACAGCTCAATAGGTGGCGCTTGAGAGAGAGGTGCCCAAGATTGTGAGATGAGACAGCGAGACAGTTTCAACAAATCGGAGTTGCAACGGGCCACAAGGAGACAACCAGGCATCGTGGGACTGCAAAGGTAAAGCAACGAACGAGCCGGTTGCAACCCTCAAAATCTGTCCCGATGTCTCATTTGGCATCTGGAATAAGACCTGACTTCACCGTGTTGAGCGGTTGAATCTACAGGCTTTTAGCCTATGCCCGGAAGTAGAATGGGAACATATTAAATTATATATATATATTTCTATACTCCCAAGTGGGCTCGAACCACCGACAGCCAGGACAATTGTCAATGCTTTAACCAACTCTACCACAGCGTGATGGTGTATATTTAACCTTTTCCTATTTATATTAAGGAGAAGGGAAATCCTACTTGCAGAATGTATTTCAATTGATACACAAGTCGTAGGATCCATATTCAAGGATACCATACAGGGAATTTTCTCAAGTACCCCCCCCCCCCCCCCCCCCACGCAACTCGGGCCAAAATTGATATAATTTAATCCTAGCCCAACCAAGCACGAGTCATTAATATTAAGTATATCTCAAAAATACAGATGCGCTACTAAATGTTTTTATACTCTCAGCGGGACTCTCGTGCTTGGTTGGATTATAATTAAATTAAATCAATTTCGGCCCGAGTTGGATTGGGGGTACTGAATAGTATCACATCTGATTGACAAAGTTATATAGTTTATAAGTCTGTAATTAGTAAACAGCATCAAATATATTATCTCACTCTCACTCTCTCTCTCTCTCTCTCTCTCTCTCTCTCTCTCTCTCTATATATATATATATATATATATATATATATATATATATATATATATATATTATTATATTTGACTTAACCTTGGATAATAGTTATCAGGACCTTTGAATATACACAATACATAGATATACATCAACACATTTATCGTTCCAACATATCGAGGTCATCCACTCTTCCACAAACAGAGTCAGCAAAAAACAAGCACGGCGCAACAATTTCCATTTTGTTAATACAACGGATTTGCGAGTCAAGGTCTATTTTTTGTAATCATTGACGTAAATATACAGACTCAGAAAAAACGATGGAGTTAAATATAATTGTCTGTTACCAGGAAATAAATAAAAACTACACGGAAAGACTGAGCATAATAATGAAATTAATGAAAGATAAAGATTCGCTTGATAGCCTCAGTACATTGAAATCATTAATTAGTCAAGCAAGCTGGTTGATTAATGCGTAAGACATTTCATAATAAATAATTGGCTTCTACTTCGATATAAGTTGCTCCACTGTTCTTACAATAGATGGCCGCACCTTATTTTAAACATGCAGCAACGTATTTTACTAATCCCAGCCAAGACTGAGCTATTTAAAGGATGATATTAGTTATTTTATTTATTTATTTTGTAAATAATTTGTACGTAGCACATTTATCTGAAGACTGAAAGACATTGACCATCTCTTGACTATTCGATGTTGGTGAAGATAGATATTGCCTTTAATTAGTCGGTGTCACGCGAAAATATTGTCCCTCGACTTTTATCGCCAACATAGTCTGGTAGTTTATGAGCCAAACATTTTAAATCGTGATATTAAATACATTAATTCAACTTCAGTGTATTATTATGTTCCTTCCAACAACCAACCATACTCCTAAAATCGATTAATGAAATGTACAAACACATGTGGCAGTCCGTGGATTCGAACCCAGGATGCTCACACCGAAAATCAACACCTTATGCATTACACCACGAAGGCAGTTAAAGAATGGTGGACACTGCCTACGATTTATTATGCAACTTCGAATCCTGCATATCAATCTAAGCATGTACACACATCCCAACTGCAACTCACGTAGGCTATGCATATGTGAATGGAACGAGCAATTAATGGGGCCTTAACCACTTAGGGAAGTCCTCTCGATAAATTACTCCTGAACCAATATCAATTATTATGTTCCTTCCAACAACCAACCATACTCCTAAAATCGATTAATGAAATGTACAAACACATGTGGCAGTCCGTGGATTCGAACCCAGGATGCTCACACCGAATATCAACACCTTATGCACTGCACCACAAAGCAGTTAAAGAATGGTGGACACTGCCTACGATTTATTATGCAACTTCGAATCCTGCATATCAATCTAAGCATGTACACACATCCCAACTGCAACTCACGTAGGCTATGTATATGTGAATGGAAAGAGCAATTAATATTCCGATACCAGTGCAACAGATCCCAGAAATGGTGCAGGGAAATATTGTTGCCGAAAAAATTATATAAACCGAAAATTATATAAATCGAAAATTATATAAATCGAAAATTATATAAATCGAAAATTATATAAATCGAAAATTGATGATACAATCTGACTTAAGAGATTGCTGGATTAACAGTTTCAGTACGATGACAATATATGTTTACCTTTTATTCTGGCAAACATTATACAATGTTATGCATTGAAGAAGGATCTGTTATTAAATTGTTTTCTTAGATTTTTATTACCCTTTTGAGTCCTAGAGGTAGGATATAAGCTAAAGACAATCGCGTAATAGGAACCAGATATAGACGAAAAATACGTCATCGCATTGAAAGTGATCTCAGCTACCCAATATTACCAATTCCATTTACCTTATCACAGCATTGTGTTGTAAAGGCGTAGGAATGGTTGGAATGTGTGTGTGTGTGTGTGTGTGTGTGTAACAATAATATTAGTTGGTTTATTGTTCAATTGTAGCCCAGAGGCTGAATATCTCTTAAGGGGAGGTATTTAGTTTGTTCCCTAGACCTCCATCAACCTTAAAATTACACCCTCTTGAGTCCCTTTCAAGATAAATTTGTACATTTTTCGGTAGAAAATGTCGCGGCCGAAGGCCGGTTCCTCTTAAATTACAGGTTCGCTATCGCTCGCCAGGATAAAATCGACACCTGACTGGCACGAAAGGTTTAATATGGGGTGAAAGTTCTTAAAATCGCTAAACTAATGGTGCAAACGTTTTATAATATCAAAAGCAATGGGGCTAAACATGAGGGAGAAAGGGGTCCAGAAAAAAATCTCCCAAGTGGAAATCCCCCCTTAACCTAAGTATAGGACAACGCTTTATTCTACCTTAATTATGAGGTCACATGCGACCTATAGCGATTGTGAGGTGTCGGAGTTTTCACCATAGTACATACGCAGATGCATATTGTATTGGGGAAATTATGTGTGGGCTAACACAGTTTCTCAGGTCTGCACTCCTGTATCTTAGGGGCACAAGGTCCTCCCCGCTACAGAGGACAAGGGGGAGAGACCTGGATTTTGGGATGAACGTGGAAGATTGGTGAGCAGCTTGGTTGAATTTAGAGAGGTAGAATAGGATACAATATAAGGGAACTAAAATAAGCTAGGTAGGGCACCATTTTGTTAATGTCATTGAAGTTAAAACAAAAACAAACCAACAGAAGGAAATATGCTTACATTATTGAAATGTTTGTGGACATGCAGTAATGCAAGTAATGGTCACTTTCATTATCTTATGTCAATCTAAATTGGCTTGCTTAACCCGAGAAAGACGACGACGGGACTCTTAAGAGGTATTACTGGACGAAGGCGCTGGAACTCCTAACCCCTACTGTACCATAGGGTACTAGCATAAATGTACCCCCCAGTCCCAAGCAATGTGGCCAAAATGGCTTCAGAGGCAAGATATAACAACCTCCCACCTCAAAAGATGGAGGAATACTGCCTCTCCAAGCATGTGGGGGCTTGGATATAAGCTGAGAAGTGTTGCCAAGGTCTTAGAGCAGTGGTCAAACATTGTGGTACCAGGTAGTGCCTGATACTGGCAGTTACAAGGATCGTATATTACTGACGGCTGGCAGCCATCGCTGGGACTGGGGGAGTGATTTATCTACTGACGGCTCTCTGCCGTCGCTGGTACTGAATGGGTTAAAAGTCAAGGCATAAAACAATAAATCAAAACACCCCACCGACACTCAAAACAAAGCAATATGTGATTAGGTGAGATGATTCCCCTCCATTACTTACTACCACTCCTACACATGTGTCTCCCCCCCTTTTCCCCCTCCTCAATTATCAGCAATTTTTCCTCTTATTCCCGCTTTCATCGGTAATTTTCTGCGCGAATTTCCCTAACGCGGTCTTTTTAACACGGGCGAGGCAGCTAGAGATCCTTACAACACAGAGACTTCTATTGCAAGGCCTCAGTGTCCCCCTTGAGGTCGGAGAGGAAAAAAACCGCCGCCCGTACTCTCGCCTATTGATAAGACCAGGCGGCAATAATACTTCTTCCCTCGCCTGGCGGGACGTTTGAAATACCATAGCTTCGCCTTATAAAGGTTAAGAATGGGAAAGGGGTGAGACCTTCTATTATTTATATATTTATACTTTAATTTATCTCTGTGAGTGTGTGTGTGTGTGTGTGAGTGTGTGTGTGTGTGTATGTATGTGTGTGTTTGTGAGTGTATGTGATGTCTCAAGGCCTAGCCATAACAACAATGCCAGCCATCTGACACCTGCGATTACCCTTGTCCAACCTTCTTCCTTCTCTTTCTCTCTCTCTCTCTCTCTCCTTGATATCTCTTTTGGAAAACCCTTCTTCTCAGAGAGAGAGAGAGACAGAGAGAGAGAGAGAGAGAGAGAGAGGGAGAGAGAGAGAGAGAGAGAGAGAGAGAGAGAGAGAGAGAGAGAAGAGAGAGAGAAGAGAGAGAGATTGAGAGAGAGAGAGAGACAGAGAGAGAGAGAGAGAGAGAGAGAGAGAGAGAGAGAGAGAGAGAGAGAGAGAGAGAGAGCAATGAGACAAGCGAGACACTAATAGAGCAATACCTGACTAACATGATATATAACTTACAGCCTACTGTGGGCTGTCATATAACTTACAATTTACAGTGCACTTACGGTCAATAAGTCGTGTCCAATGTTCAGAATTATCATATACTGTATGTATATATACTGTATATACCGGTATATACAGTATATATATATTTTGTTTTCTATGTGGGTGAGGGAGACAAAAGGCAGAACTGCCTGTATCACGTGCCTCCCCCAGAGTTGAAAGAGTGACATGGCCAAAATCAAGGAATGTTCGAGCCAAAATGTCTGGACACACGGAGTTTGAAGCAATTTAAGTCATAGGATGAGGGAAAGATGGATTCAAGGAGAGAGTTCCAGAGCTCAGCTGTTTAATATAAGAAAGATTGGGAGTTTCGTTCCACTCTTGGGTTGGAGAGTTGCACAGAGTAGGGGTGGGATTGTGTTGCAAGACGGGTACTATGTACCCTACGTAGAGGAGGTGGTATACACTGAGAGAGCTCTGAGGAACACTGATTATTATAATAGCGATAGAAAAGTGAGAGATACAACATTGCGGCGAAGAGAGAAATTACAGAGAAACGGTGAGTGGACGTGAGTTAATGAGACGCAAGGCTTTCTTTTCTACATTGTCTAGAAGTCCTGTGTGCGAGGATACATGTGAACAATACTCAATAAAAGGACGCACTGTGCCCTTGTACAAAGCAAGAAGATGTGCAGGGGTAAAGAACCCCTTGAGGCAGTTGAGCACACCCAGCTTCTGGGAAGTGTGTGTGTGTGTGTGTGTGTGTGTGTGTGTGTGTGTGTGTGTGTGTGTGTGTGTGTGTGTGTGTGTGTGTGTGTGTGTGTGTGTGTGTGTGTGTGTGTGTGTGTGTGTGTGTGTGTGTGTGTGTGTGTGTGTGTGCGCGTGTTGTATATATATATTATCCTTAATTTAGCATTCGTATCATAAGCAAATTCTTTATGTTCAAGTGTTATTCAGTTTCGTCAAAAAACATGAAGTTGTGAAAGAACGACTTTTGAGCGTGACTGTACATTAATACGTCAGCATGTACAGTACAGTTCCCACCAAAAGTTGAGCCATGCCTCGAGAATCTCAACTTAGCCTTTCATTTAGGTAATAAATAAGTCCTTAGCAAAAACTAAACCCTTTGTATTAAGGGGAGATCTCCACTTGAGGGATTTTTTTTCTTGACCCCTTTCTCCCTCATGGTTAGCCCCATTGCTTTTGATATTATAAAACGTTTGTCCCATTAGGTTAGTGATTTTAAGAACTTTCACCCCATATTAAGACCTTTCGTGCCATTAGGTGTCAATTTTATCCTGCGAGCGATAGCGAGCCTGTAATTTAAGAGGAACCGGCCTTCGGCCGGGAAATTTTTCTACCGAAAAATGTACAAATTTATCTTGAAAGGGACTCAAGGGGGTGTAATTTTAAGCTTGATGGAGGTCTAGGGAACAAACTAAATACCTCCCCTTAAACCATTTCTCAGTTGCGTTGAAGAGCATTTGTATAATTATTTACAATGTAGGAAGAAACTTGAGAAAGTGGAACACAACTCTAGAGCATGACTATACATTTGTTGACAAACTGCAATGTATTTATGCCTTAGCATCACTATATATCACTGACCATCGCTATATCGCTCGTTTAAGGGGAGATATCCACTTGAGGGACTTTTGTCTTGACCCCTTTCTCCCTCATGTCTAGCCCCATTGCTTTTGAGATTTTAAGAAGTTTGCCCCGTTAGTTTGGCGATTTTAAGAACTTTCACCCCATTTTAAGACCTTTCGTGCCATTCAGGTGTCGATTTTATCCTGGCGAGCGATAGCGAGCCTGTAACTTAAGAGGAAACGGCCTTCGGCCGCGACATTTTTCTACCGAAAAATGTACAAATTAATCTTGAAAGGGACTCAAGGGGGTGTCATTTTAAGCTTGCTGGAGGTCTAGGGAACAAACTAAATACCTCCCCTTAATAAGTATATACCTTATAATATATACTGTTCGTCTCTTCCTAGTTTCACTTTTCCTGATTGCCTCCCTTATCAACCTCCCTTCAATATTGTCACGACACTGGCGTTCTCCTGTCATTGATGTCCCTTACCGTACCTAGGGTTTAGACTTCGCTGAAATACATCATCGATCTCCCCCCCCCCCCCCCCCCCCCCACCCCCCCCCCCCCCCCCACCCTTTTATTGATGCATCACTCTCCTATCTAGACCTCCATCAAGCTTAAGATTACACCCCCTTGAGCCCCTTTCAAGATAAATTTGTACATTTTTCGGTAGAAACATTTCCTCTTAAATTACAGGCTCGCTATCGCTCGCCAGGATAAAATCGACACCTAAATTGCACGAAAGGTCTTAAAATTGACGGAAATGGGGCGAAAGTTCTTATAATCGCCAAACTAATGGGGCGACTGTTTTCAAATCTCAAAAGCAATGGGGGCTAAACATGAGGGAGAAAGGGGTCCAGAAAAAAAAGAAAAAAAACTCAAGTCGATATCTCCCCTTAACCAGCCATCAAACACGCATTTTTTCCCCCTCTCTACCTATCATGTGTATAAAATAGGCCCCATCTTCGGTCACTCCACCCATGCTATTATTTTTATTAATCTCACCTCCACACCCCCAATGAAATTAATTTAAGTATATATGATCCACCGGGATTCGAACCCGGGTTATCACACACATATTTTTGCCACCTTAACCATTACACCACCAGGACGGTTAAAGGTTTATGCATACGCCTACGACTTATTATCCATTCTCGAATACTGGATACTAATCTAATCATGTTCATATTCCCAACCGCACTATGGTAGCCTACTGTTTAAGTGAGAGGAAAGAATATTCATGGGGCACAGATCTTATATCGCAGTATAAACCATATAGCATAGTAGTCGTTTGGGTTATCAACGTCGACGGTACAATTTCACAAATCTATTCACTATTTCTTCTTTGTTACCCTTTTTAAGGGGAGGTCTCCACTTGAGGGATTGTTTTCTGGACCCCTTTCTCCCTCATATTTAGCCCCATTGCTTTTGATATTATAAAACGTTTGCCCCATTAGTTTAGCGATTTTAAGAAGCTTCACCCCATATTAAGACATTTTGTGCAATTCAGGTGTCTATTTTATCCTGGCGAGCGATAGCGAGCCTGTAATTTAAGAGGAACCGGCCTTCGGCCGGGACATTTTTCTACCGAAAAATGTACAAATTTATCTTGAAAGGTACTCGAGGGGGTGTAATTTTAAGGTTGATGGAGGTCTAGGGAACAAACTAAATATCTCCCCTTAACATTATGACTTAATGTGTTCTTCACTGACCTTGTTATTTTCAATTTCATATATTTACAAATATATATACAGTAGGCCTATATGGTAAATATATATACAGTAGGCCTATATGGTAAATATATATACAGTAGGCCTATATGGTAAATATATATACAGTAGGCCTATATGGTAAATATATAACCTATTAAACGGTATATAACAAATATCTCGCCAGGTAACCTGCTTCTTCAATCATCCGAACTTACATACTTCCCCTTCATACTCCCCATACTTCCCCTACTCACCCACTCTCACTCACACACTCTCTCTCTCTCTCTCTCTCTCTCTCTCTCTCCACATTGCATGTTGTTCAACTCCTTGCTGTAACTCATCATCCTCTTACTCACTCCCTCTCTCTCTCTTACCAGTGGTGTGTGGTGACGTGTGGTGAAGGGAGAATCATTGCTCAATCTCACCTGGAAAGATAAGTGAAAAAAAAGACGGTCAGAAAACACACGCAATGGAGTTAAACTGAACCAAGACAACAATACATACATGCATACCTATGCAAATATACATACATATACATACATATTATGTGTTTTACACCAACCAACTTCACATCTAAACTCAATTAACGAAATTAACAAATACATGTGGCACTCCGAGGACTCGAACCCAGGATACTCACATCGAAATTCAAGTACCGGTAATAGACACGAGGTTAAAATGAATATATGTAAATAATATAAATATATATATATATATATATATATATATATATATATATATATAAGATTTGGGCATTAACTACGATGTGATCTCTCTCTCTCTCTCTCTTTGGTATCTAATAAGAAGACAACTCCTACCCTCACAATATATTTATCACTAACTGTCACTAACACTACAACTTAAAAGCAGCATACTGTACCCATCACCAACTAACTCTCTCTCTCTCCTCCTCCTCCCCCCCCCCACTCCTCCCCCTCTCCCACCCATTCCTCTACCTCCTACAACCCCCTCCCTCTCCCCATAACCCACACCCTACTAATATTATATTACTATCGGCATGTAAACTTCTCCACTGGTCATATTGCGCTAACTATCCCCTCAATAACCATTATTGTAATAAGAATTTGAACCATGTAACTCATCTTTGTAAATATTTGTATTACTATAATTCCATTATAACTTCGGTAGTTGGTAATATTAATCACATTATGTATGTGACTCTTGTATTCAGCTAACTATGACCTCAATAACCGTTGATGAAATGAAGAATGTGAAGTGTCCCTCATATGATTGTAATATATTTGTCGTACTATTATTGCATAATAATTTATGTAGTTCGAAATATTAGTCACATCATGTATGTAATAATTGTATTCAGCTAACTATGATCTCAATAACCATTGATGTAAGAAAACATGAATGGCCTCCTCATATGATTGCACTAGTTTTGTAGTGCTATTATTTACCTGTCAATTAATAATTCAGTCACTTTTGTTTTCTGTTTTTTTTCTCATAAGCACGTATATACAGCACATGTGGCAATCAAATGAGGAAACTATAATAACACCAGACGACGATACTGTTGTTACAGTATAATAATGGCTCTTTGAGCAGTATGTATTGCCTTACCAGTGGTTGTCCCCTTATTATTATTATTATTATTTTATTATTATTGAAATACCACAGGAACGAAAATTCCTGGGAGCGAAACTTCCACCCCCAACGAGATCCCTCTCTTTCTACCACCTCCCTCCACATGTTACACGTCTCGTTAATCACAGTCTTCTAATATACAAATCACATTTCCTTACCCCCTGACATTCTTGAAATACCCACTAAGTATATTCAATTAGATACCAACCATGCAGACTATAATACGTTCGTTGTGTATGGGTACGAGGCGATCTCAAGACACCTTAGCTCCCAGTGCACAACGAACCGGATCATGATTATGTCCACCTGTATTAAATTATGTATTATGTTGATTTATACCATTGCCTATTTTTGTAATAATTGTATTCAGCTAACTATGATCTCAATAACCATTGATGTAATGAAAATATGAATAGTCTCCTCATACGATTGCACTAGTTCTGTATTGTTATTATTTACAACCTGTCAATTAATAATTCAGTCACTACATTATTATTTTTTGTTATTTTTATACAGACCATGTGACAATTAAATGAGGAAACTATAATAACACGTCTGAATAATGCCAACCTGACTTATAAACACAAATATGAATGTAACCAGACGACGATGCTGTTGTTTCAGTGGAATAATGGCTCTTTGAGCAGTATGTATCGCCTTACTAGTGGTTGTCCCCTCACAGGATGGGGGGCGCTGCTCAATAAACTCGCCCCTCGGGGCAAAATCAAATCTCTCTCTCTCTAAACAAACCTCCTTCCCCCCCCCCCCCCCCCCACTCACGCTTCGTCACCAACCCTTCTTTTCTCACAGTCGCGTCACACACCTAGACATAAACCTGTTTGAGCTGACATCAAAGATACATTGTAAAATATGTATGTTCACAATGAAATACATCCAGTACATTATAACGAAACGGGTACATATAATAAGAGTATCAAGTAGAACACATTTATTTTCTCGCAAGTATCAATATTTTACCATTTATTTAGAATATATTTTAACAAAGCAAACAAATCAGACGTGTGCAAAAGGCATGAACAAATGATTCAATTTATCAGGTGTATTACAAAATTATGTGTACAGCTTTAATTAGAAAAAAATATAATTTGATCACATTTTACAATTTGAATATATAGGGTTGCAAGAGAGCTATGACTCAACAAAATTCGCCATGAAAAATACTGTGTACTCTTTTACATATTTTGTAACTTTGGCAAATCAACTTTGACTTTGTCTACCAAACTAGGGGTTGGTGCTGAAGGAAGGGGAGTGGGGTGGAGTGGCAGAGAGGTCTAAGCTCTTGGCGAGTCTGTGAACTTGTGTGTTTCTGGGGTAGATTCTGGGCTTTATATGGCCCAGGCCAGGATCGAGAGGCCTCTCTGCTATAGTGGAATGGACCAATCACACGCTGAGATTTGGTACACTGCTTCTCTATTGATCCTGGGCCCTGGTGATGGTCAGTGGCTGCTTCTGGTCCCGAATCCGAGGAATCCAGGATTCCCCAGGCTGATGCTGGGGAAGGTCTGGAGAGTGATGTTGTCTGGGTTGGCCAATTAGGAGAGGTTGCCTAATCCTTCTTCACTTTCCTGATCTAGAATCAAGGCTTTCCCTGGATCTAAGGTAAGGAAGGTTCGACTGCCTGTTCTGGCCAATCAGAGGTCATTGGTGCTGAGTTTTCTGGAGTTCTCGCTCATAAAAAAATATATGTTTTTAAAAGTATATATACTTCAGGCTATTTGCAAGACAAGTAACATTAGGGCAGATTTGTTGTTCTTTTTTAAGTGGCTGTACTTGAAAAACTGTCCAGCTCATGCATGCAAACTATCTCAATACCCAGCCCTTTTATGTTTCCTTCCAGTCTTCCCAACTTTCCCGTCACACAACCAGACCAGTCCAGTAAAAGGAACAGTCACAGGAACGCTTAGCATATTGCTCGTCAGTTCTGGAATTGCAACTCAAATCACCCCTTCCCCTACCCTGTCCCTCCTCTTCCCCATAACTCGCTCACATCATCTATCTCCTTGCAACCTCAACCTCTCTCTCTATCTCTTCGAATATAATCTACCCCCCCCCCCCATCTCTCTCTCGCTCTCTCTCTCTCTGTCTCTCTGACCAGTTGTACCCGTGTTGACCAAATAAAGAGATGGGCTGCAGAGAAAGTGCAAGTTCGGCAGGAGAGTGGGAAGCTGGCCCGGAATATTAAGTACTGTTCTTATGGCTTTGGCAAGAATTAGATTTTATGATAATTTTTAAAACTGGTACTAAATGTCAAACATTATTATTCCTACCTGTATGAGCGGGTAAAAGGCAAAGCTGCATGTAACGAGCCCCCCCCCCCCCCCCCCCCCCATACAAAAAAAAAAAAAAATATGAAAACAGTGACAGAGAGCAAAATTCAAGATACGTAAGTCACTATGTCTGGACACATGAAGCCAGGACCCACACACTAACCTGCAAGGAGCTTGAAGCAGTCAAAGTCATAAAATGAGAGTGGTGAACTCTCTCCTTGCATATACTGTACAGTGTATACAAAAATATTTAAGTGAAGCTGGCAAAAGGCCGACTAATCCACACAAAACAGATCCTTTTCACACACAACCCAAGTCGTTCATGTGCTTATCTAATTTAAGGTAATTTTCAACTGTTTCTGAGCTGATCGCAACACTAGGTAATCGATTCCTTTTGCACTATTAAGCGTACATTTCAGGTTAAAATAAATTACATTAAAATTCCTGTGATCAAATTCATCACCGTATTATACTACCACCAAGATCGTTGGTCAAGTCGATGGTAACTAAATGTTCTCACCAAAATACATATCTAAGATTCTATTTGTACTTATTAGATCCTAAATCCTTACTTTTTCTTAATAGATATATAATTTAAGATGATGGTCAAGTGGTGATAAATGGTAAATAAGATGAGATGGTAACACTGCTGAATAAGATGAGATGGTAACACTGCTGAATAAGATGAGATAGTAACACTGCTGAATAAGATGAGATGGTAACACTGCTGAATAAGATGAGATGGTAACACTGCTGAATAAGATGAGATGGTAACACTGCTGAATAAGATGAGATGGTAACACTGTTAAATAAGATGAGATGGTAACACTGCTGAATAAGATGAGATGGTAACACTGCTGAATAAGATAAGATGGTAACACTGCTGAATAAGATGAGATGGATGAGATGGTAACACTGCTGAATAAGATGAGATGGTAACACTGCTGAATAAGATGAGATGGTAACACTGCTGAATAAGATGAGATGGTAACACTGCTGAATAAGATGAGATGGTAACACTGCTGAATAAGATGAGATGGTAACACCTGCTGTTGCTGAATAAGATGAGCTGGTAACACTGCTGAATAAGATAAGCTGCTGAATAAGATGAGATGGTAACACTGCTGAATAAGATGAGATGGTAACACTGCTGAATAAGATGAGATGGTAACACTGCTGAATCCAGGTTCACGGTATACAAGGTAACTACATACAATAGGTGGTGTTCATGTTAATATATAATCCTGTTCTGTATCTCCTACTTTCTCTCCGTCCACGCCCTCACATTAACCTTTTACATTTGATAACTATTATGCTTTCTTATTCCTACTACATCCACACGATTTTCTACGGCGCGAGAGGAATATCTTGCAGCATCAAAAACAAATAAAATTAACAATAAATAAATACATATATGTTGAAGCCAAACGAGTGAACATAACTATGTTAAACGGATAAAGCAGGATATCTGGTAGCAAAAATGATGAACAAAACTATAGTAAACGGATCAGGCAGGATATCTCGTAGTAAAAAGGATTAACAAAACTATCTGCTGCAGTTATATATATAGTGACTAGCGCAAGAGGATCTTATTCAAGGCAGGAAAGACTTATCACAGTCAAGAGCTAGTTTTGGGGAGGTATAATTATGAATTGACTAAGCTAAGTTGGCACTAAGCTTTGTCTTCATTATTCAGCTGTAACTAAAGTATAGATGACCATGTTTCGTTAATATATGCATATTTGCAATACTTATTTATATTATAATATCTCATCAGTTCAGTTAGTACACAAACATTATTTTTGACTGGGCCATATCTCGCACCGACGTATTGATTCCAGGAGTGTGCCGTTGGTGAAACAAATGAACGACTCAGACTGAGACTCCTCCGACCCTGACTCCGGTTATTTTACAAGTACGACATCGACCCAAATGAAGCCAACTCCGCAAGTCATGACTCCACACCCCAGGGCTACTGACATCATCCATCACCTATGTAACGACCCATCGACCTTCTTAATTACTGCAGGTTATAAATACCTCCTACCTTCAGTAACCGCATTGATCCATTGAACTTCGGAAGGATAAAACTCTGGTTGACAAAAAAAAAAAAAAAAAAAAACCTGCATGACACACCTACACACACAAAAACACATACACACACACGCAGCACACTCCACTGTTCCAGTAAATTTATGAGAGTAAATAGCCTACTGGGCACGGACAAATAAACACTAAAAAAAAAAACACACACACACACACACACACACACACACACACACACACACACACACACACACACACACACACACACACACACACACACAGCCCGTAGCCTAGTAGGTAGAGCTCTCGTCTCACACACGAGGGGTCGGGGGTTCAATCCCCGGCCGGGCGGAGACAAATTGGGCTTGTCTCCTTTCATGTGTTAGCCTCAGTTCACCTAGCTGTAAATAGGCACCTGGAATAACCGGTCGACGTTGTGACGTCCCATCTGGGGTTGGCAAAAATGGTACAAGGCGAGATGGGTATCATATGGTTCACCTAAGCTGATGGCTACCTAAGCCTTCGGGCGAGACGGTACCGTCTATAGTGAGAATGGTACCATACAGATCCACCCTAAGCCTTCGTTTCCGATGTCGCCAATTGGCTAAAATACAGACTACACACACATCCACAGCCATTCCAACAGTACATAAAACACTTACCATGCATTTCACGCAATCATTCCCAGTTAAGGAGGCGCGATAATAATGAGCTTAGCTCGCATTGCGTGGATTCCCCTTGACGAACAAGTAACTGAGTGAGTAACACACACACACACACACACACACACACACACACACACACACACACTCATGGTTATTTTATGATAATTTGTATTCTGCACATGCATCATTATTGTATTTTATTTGTTTGTAAACTAAGCTTACCATCCTCATATCTGTACATCTCATGTTCATCCACTTAATTGTAAAATGTGTATTTTCAGCTCATGAGGCTGCCATTCTTTAATAAACCGTTTATTATTACACACACACACACACACACAACAGACAACAGTATACACACACAAACATAAACTCACTCTCACTCTCTCTCACACTCACACACACACACACACAAACACAAAAACTCAATCTCACTCTCCCATATACACAAACACACAGTATACCCACACACACTACAGGACACCTACACACAGAATAGCACACTCACACATACACAATACCTCTCACACGCACACGCACACGCACACACACACAGCACATCTACACACACAATAGCACACACACGCAAACACAATCTCTCTCTATCACACACACACACACAGAACAAAACACGGGCGAGGTTACATTAACATACAAAAGCTGCCTACCTTCACACACCGCCCTAGTCTACATATAGGCGGGGGCAGGGGGCACGAACATGGGCAAGGCACCAAGGGAAGGCATAAGAGGAAGGGCAAGGGCACAGCAGGCAAAAGAAAATGGCCTTATCAACAAACAGAAAATGGACAAATAAGTACAGTCACTCATCAAAATTCGTGGACCTGACCTATTTCTTATTTATGGAAGTATGTATCTGAAAACGAATTGCTGAATATAATTTTCTATCAGTCAACTACAAAACAATATATACTATTTATTGAAAAGTAAATTCCATCCAAAACTCCATTCATAAAGGTATAATTGAATAGATAAAAACATAGGGGGTTCACTATTCTTCATAAGTCCACATAAGAAAGGCATTGAAATATTGGTAAGGACGAATATAGGAAATTGGATAAAACGCATGAGCAAATAGGTTAGAAACCGTACAGTACATTGGAAAAGTGAAGAGGTAGTTGCGAAGTAGAGAAAGAGAGAAAATAGGCAATGAAACGAAACTGGGAAAGGAAATAGACAAAGAAAATTACGAAAATGGACAAGGAATGATAGGGACAAATAGGTGAGGGGCAAAATTAGGAAATGAGTTCCAGAGAGGTAGAAAATAGGCAATGAAAAAGGACTGAACATTTAAGGGAAAGTGACATCACATAATTACAAAAAAACAAAACAAAAACAAAAAGACAAAAAAAGCAAGGTTAGACAAAGACAAATGGGTTAGGGAAGAGGGAGATAAAGAAACAAAGGAATACATTATCGTGTACACATATAATGTAAATAAATAAATATATATATATATAATTATATATATAGATATATATATATCTATATATATATATAATATATATATATAATTATATATATAGATATATATATCAGTATATATCAATAGGCAGACAATTGGATAAGACTGCATAGACTGACAGGAAGGTTCGATTGGAAAACAAATATACATCGAATAAATTCATACATTAATAAACATCAATGGATCAAAATTAATTGATATAAAATAATATAATTGACGTATCAAACGCAGTAAAGCAAAACTATACAATGGCCATAAGGACATCAAACACAGAAATAAATACATACCAGTCAATAAAAATACATACCAGGGAATAAAAATACATACCAGTCAATAAAAATATACTATAAATATGAATAATACATAAATTCCATTAATCAATACACAAATAAATACATAAATAAATATATAAATCTATACATACATAACTAAATACATAATAATATTAATATATACACAAACAAAGCAATACATGTAAATACATATACTCAAGTACGGTTAAATTAACACCGGTATATAATAAAGAAAGAAATATATTAATATATAAATACCCGGTACATAAATACCTACAAACGGCATCCTATATAATACAGATTGTAAACAGTGGATCACAGAAAAGAATAAGAAGGAACAAAACAAGAAAAGCAACAGAGAAAACAAAGGCGAAACAAACAGATTAAACAGGCAAGCAAGAAAATAATTGACTACAAAAATAAGAGAAAAGCAAACAAACAAATACATCAAAGAAAATATCAAAATCAAAATCAAAACAAAAATAAGAGAAAAACAAACAGGAAAAAACAGCCTACTACAAAAAGTGAAGACTGAGAGGAAAGGAGCTGACCAGGTACAAGAAAAGGCTGATGCTGGGCTGAGGGAAAGTGGGTCATACAAGTCAGGGAGAGAGTGGGCATGAGGGGGGGGGAATAAGCTTGGTAAGAGGGGCAATGAGGTGGGCAAGGGGGGGGAAGGGGGGGCAAGAAGGTGGGTAGGGGGGGGGGACAATGACGTGGGTAAGGGGACGGCAATTAGGTGGGCAAGGGGGGGAAGGGGGGCCAAGAAGGTGGGTAGGGGGGGGGGGGGGACAATGACGTGGGTAAGGGGACGGCCAATTAGGTGGGCAAGGGGGGCAAGAAGGTGGGTAAGGGGGGGGGACAATGACGTGGGTAAGGGGACGGCAATTAGGTGGGCAAGGGGGGGAAAGGGGGGGCAAGAAGGTGGGTAAGGGGGGGGGGACAATGACGTGGGTAAGGGGACGGCAATTAGGTGGGCAAGGGGGGGAAGGGGGGGCAAGAAGGTGGGTAGGGGGGGGGGACAATGGACGTGGGTAAGGGAACGGCAATTAGGTGGGCAAGGGGGGGAAGGGGGGGCAAGAAGGTGGGTAAGGGGGGGGGGGACAATGACGTGGGTAAGGGGACGGCAATTAGGTGGGCAAGGGGGGGAAGGGGGGGCAAGAAGGTGGGTGGGGGGGGGGGGGGGACAATGACGTGGGTAAGGGAACGGCAATTAGGTGGGCAAGGGGGGGAAGGGGGGGCAAGAAGGTGGGTAAGGGGGGGGGGACAATGACGTGGGTAAGGGGACGGCAATTAGGTGGGCAAGGGGGGGGAAGGGGGGCAAGAAGGTGGGTAAGGGGGGGGGGGGGGGACAATGACGTGGGTAAGGGGACGGCAATTAGGTGGGCAAGGGGGGGCAAGAAGGTAGGTAAGGGGTGCAATGAGATGGGCAAGTTGGAAGGGGGGGGGGGGGGGGGGGAGGGGGGGGGGGGGGGGGGGGTAATGAGGTGGGGGGGGGGGGGGGTAATGACGTGGGTAAGGGGGGGTAATGACGTGGGTAAGGGGAGGCAATACAGTAAGAGGGAAGTAAAGGGGTGGGAAAGGAAGGCAGACTAACCTGCGAGCATCACTATGAGCGAGACATTATGACAAACACAACCACTATAATGGAGTGAATAAACAATATAAACTAGTAAGTGGGGCGAAAAAGTGGGGCTTTGAAGACTACACAAGAATGTTTGAAATATAGCACCGGAAACAAAGAAAGGAGTGACATGGAGGGCAAACATGTTGGCATCATTATAGGCAACAGAGTAATTGAACTACTCAAACGAAGATAAATATTTCCCAGTTCTTGCTTGGCATTTTACTGCAGAGGACGGTAGTTCTGTTTGATGGAATTAGTAGGAACTGTAGATGAAACAGATAAACAAGTGCAGCATAATTAGGCGAGGACAGACTAGCGAGTATGGCAAATATTAAAAGGACATTTGAAGAGCAGGACACCTAATACGAAAACAAAGCTACAAACAAAAGTAAAACGTAAAACTCAGGACAATCAAGGAATGACAAGACTCTGGAGCTGTAGGGTGTTAATGTCTGAAAACATGGGATTCGAAGAACATAACCAGGTCAAAGTTGCAGAGGCAAAACGGCTAACAGGTTAGATTCTACGCAAATTTAGAACACGTGGTGAATTGCCTATGCTAACGCTCTTCAAATCCCTGATGCTGCCGCGGCTAGAGTACTGTAACATATTAACCCTTTGAGTACCAGCGACGTGTGATACATTTTATTCTAGCTTTATTTAGACGATATTATGCAGTTTAGGAAGCCTCTGTGTGTAGTTACAAGGGTTGGTTGAGATAGTTTGAAGCCATATTTTTGCTAGAGGTCCTTCCTATATTTAATACAAATCGTCTAATAGTGGCTACAATGTGATAACAAAATACATTACTGGTACTGTACGGGTTAAGGGGAGATCTCCACTTGAGGGATTTTTTTCTGGACCCCTTTCTCCCTCATGTCTAGCCCCATTGCTTTTGATATTATAAAACGTTTGCCCCATTAGTTTAGCGATTTTAAGAACTTTCACCCCATATTAAGACCTTTCGTACCATTCAGGTGTCAATTTTATCCTGGCGAGCGATACCGAGCCTGTAATTTAAGAGGAACCGGCCTTCGGCCGGGAAATTTTTCTACCGAAAAATTTACAAATATATCTTGAAAGGGACTCAAGGGGGTGTAATTTTAAGCTTGATGGAGGTCTAGGGAACAAACTAAATACCTCCCCTTAACATCCACATACAAAATAGGTGAAATAAATGATCTAGCGAGTGTAGAGTTTCCTGCACATTATTCCCTTCCTCAACCATCCCAGTCAAATCTTGACTTGGCAGAGCCGCACCCACCTCCCCAACCCCCCACCTCCTACTAACAGTGGAAGGGAGGGAGGAAAGGTGGGGTGGAAGGTAGGTGGTGGAGCGAGGGAGGGGGGCCAAAGACCTTGATTTGAGCGAATAAGCACTTCAGTTGGGCGGAGGAAAAAATCATTTGGGTGCCAGTTATCTCTTCATTTGGGCGACAAATTAAGCTCCAATTGACGAAAATCAAACTATGTTTCACCAACTATACATAAGGATTATTATTTAAGCGTAGTGAGATCTTGAAGGTTAGGTTAGGTTAGGTAGACCAAGTGAGGACAATGACAAGAAGATGAAAACTGATGGGTAAAGAAAGACTGCTGAGTGAGGGATGACAAGTAAGGAAAGAGAGGAGGACAAACAGAAATGCGATATAAAGAAACAAGAAATGACAAGCGAGTATCAACTAAGTAGGAAAAGTGTCAGTAGAAGGACACGCCACGAAGGTAAGGAAGAGGTTGAGAAACAAGAGAAGACTAACACGAGGGACATTATGACAGGTAAGGCTAGCTGGGAGGCAGGACAGGTTAACGCTTTCAGTAGTTGAGGACGCATTTTTACACTATATTCTGGTTATCATTATGCGATTATATACAGTTTAGGAAAAATATCAAGCCATCCAAGAAGTAAACACTACATCATCTGACTCTCCAATTCCCACAAATTCTTCCTGAACTAAATAAAATCGTGTAATGTTAGCCAGAAACAATTGTTAGAATGCGTCATTATCCGCGAGGGGTTAATGGACAGCTGCGAAAATACAATTGTGCGAAATGCAAACCAAACGAAGGTCAAAATCACAGTGAAAAGGTTAACATGTGTAAGGAAAATAAAATAAAAGAAAAACACTAATAAGTGCGGTCTGAAACGGCAGGTCACATACTAAAGATCAGGACAGATTTGAAGGACCCAGGCAGGTTATGGAAAGGCATACAAGAAGGACAGTGAAGGACCGTCTAGATGCCAATACAATCACAGGCAAGGTAGAAAA